>JAFEMH010003171.1:0-284590 GCA_022495995.1 Adenophora triphylla var. japonica | reverse complement strand
ATGACTTTACAAATGCATACATAAACAGACCTGGTGGCCGCCATGACAATGCTCTTGAGCTTCTTATTTGCCTCTGAAGTGATCAGTTCTACTATCTAAATATTCATGTCGAGATTTCAGGATTAAATCACCTGATGGAAAAAATGACTCTATATACCGAAATAACCTAAAATCTAGAATTGCTTTTACCTGACTGATCATAGAATGAGCATGACCCCAATGAAATGCAAAGTATAGCTTAGAATTACCTCTCAAGTTCTTCCACAAACTTTATGAATAGTGAATCGGCTTTGTGGATTCGACAGCAAAAAGGAATGAATATATGTTTTCCCTACACACCCTTCTTCTTTCCTTATATACTCACAAGCTAACTTGCATCAAGTATGTGGACATTCTCCCTTCTTCTATCTGCAAATCCCATCCTGCCTAGCTGCATGCATAGTACACCATGCAAGATATATTATACATTTGTTATACACACACACACACACACACACTCATGAACACATATTGATATGGCAACATATCAACAATCTCTTTGTTTTTGGAATTAAAGATCAGGAAAGGGTATACTGGGATCCATGCAAGATATGTACTATCTGTCCCAAAATGAATGTCCGAAAAAAATTCAAATTTGCTCTGGATAGAGTCAAGAGCAAATTTAATTTTTTTCGGTGTATTCATGTGGGCAGAGGGTATAATGCATTTCAGGTCACCACATACACACATAAATACACACATCACATGAACACCATATATAGATATGGCAACAATCTCTCTGTTTACAGGATAAACGAGTGAAAAAAGGTATCTGGATCAATAATTACCTACACATAATGAGAAACCTTTCAAGCTTTAATGGCTGGCCATTCCAGAAACTTTTATCCGGGGAACAATCTTCTGATCTCGTATCTTTCTCAGGCGTAAATGCAGTCGCCGCAACAATGATTAAACCTATGGAGGATGACTAAAATGATCTCTGTGTATGTTGGGTTGCCATTTATCTACAAATCAAAGGGAAATATATATTGAATTATTTTGATTTTTTGTTTGAGATTGAAAATGTGTGGAGCCTTACCTTGAAGCATGTCTTGGTGATGATTTGAGACTGTAGAGAAAAGAGTGTTCTTTGAAATTATTTGCATATAGAGATTGAATGTTTCTTCATTTGCAGGTTAATCGTTATGGTTGTTTTTGCTCTTTGGTTGTTATATTAAAGTTACATTGGTTGTATAGTATTTCTGTGACACAGCAAATAACAAATTGACATTTGTAATGGTAACTATTATTCCCTCACAGTATACTTTATACTTGTAATTTTTATGGCCAATTTCAATAAAAAAATATTATTTTCTCCAAATACTACTTAAATAGTATTTTTCTAATTACAACTCTTGAAAAAGTATTGACGAAATTAATCCATTTTTCTAAGGTTAAACTAGATATGCTAAATTTCAGACTTGACTACTTAGTGAAGCCGTCAATTCAATAATGGGATGGGAAGAGACTATTAATGATCAAAGTTTTTATAACAAAATCCAACTTCTTACGTTCGTACCTGAGTGTGACTGACCGACTGAGAACAGAAGAGGAGAAGAAGGATTGTTTCGCTGCTATGCTGGGAGAAGAAGAAGATTAGCGGCCGCTGCCGTGAGAGAGAAACGCCTAAACGGGAAGGAAATTTAGGGATTTAGGTTTGTTGAATTGTTCCATGGACTAAGATGTACCCACAATGGGTTGAATGAAATAGAAAAAAAAATAATTTAAGTTAGTTGAAATGGTTCAATAGGGTGAATGAAATGGGTAGTTGAAATTTTTCAACCCGGATGAAAAAAAAAAAGGATGGCGAACTTAACACGTGGCGTAGGCTCATTTTGCCAAAATTCATCATTTTTTTCCTATAAATTAATGCAAGTTTCATTTGATTTGGACAAAAAAAAAAGGGTTATTACAAAAAAAAATCACTAAAAAAGATGGCATTTACAAAAAAAAAAAACATGTAAGATGGGAAATTACAAAAAATTATTTTTTTTTATTTTTTTTATCAGTTTTTGTCAAACAACTGATAACTGAAATTATCAGTTGTTTGAAGAGTAATTTGTGCTTCAAACAACTGATAATTTCAGTTATCAGTTGTAAACAAGTGATAACTGAAATTATCAGTTGTTTGACCAAAACTGATAAAAAAAACCATTTTTTTTTTTTGTAATTTTCATCTTTCTAAAGTAGTTTTTTGTAAATGCCTAAAAAAATATTTATTTCTCAATTATCCTTCTTCATTTTAGCCTTTATTTAAAAAAAAATCATCATCTTTTTAGTGAAATGAATTCCAATAATAATCCTTTCAACACTCAAAATTCAAGTAATTTTTCCCCATTCAACTACAATCCTAATGATTTTCACTTAGAGTTCATCAACAATTGCAGAAGGATCTAGTCAAGCACACATGAGCAAAGTTCGGAAATTTGTGATTTAATAATTTTATTGTATTTCATTACTTGTGTCGCGAGCTAAGTTTATTGTAACTTTTCTTATTTTTAATAATAATTATCGTCATTTATCTAATTATTTAATTGCAATTTTTTTTAATTAAGTATGAATTTTTTTTAATTATAAATAATAATAATAATAATTTTACTAATCATAAAAATAGAGAATATAAATAAAATAAAAGTAGTGGGGTATAGAATGATGAGTTGGAGGGAGCTGAAATTTAATTTAATTCAACCATTGTAAGGTGGTTAAATGAAATTGGTAGGTAAAATATAAGGTGGATGAGATAAAGTATTAAAGTGGTTAGATGAAATGGGGAGTTAGTTGAAATCATTGTGGGTAGTCTAAGTCAAAAAATAAGTCACGTTTTTTTTTTTTTACTTTGGTCCTGGACTCTTGGGCCCGGGCTCGGGTTAAAAATAGAAAAATACTCCCTCCTCCCATATTAAGTTACTCGTAACTGTTGAGAACGGAAAATAAGGAGTGAATATATATAATGTTATTAAAGTAGGAGTTGTGAGTGAGTAGAGAGAAAATGGGATAGAGAATAGTAAGAAGATAGTTGTTGTGAGTCTGACAGGTGGATCCCGTGAATAAAGAAATATTAAAAAGTTTCTTTTTAGGAAAGTGTGACTTTAAAGTGACGCCCAAAATAGCAAAATGGGTAAGGTATTATGGAACGGAGGAGTAGATTTTTTTTAAAAAAAATGTGCGTCCCGTCCCATCTCACTTTGTCCGGAGTCCCAAATTAAGATGTCCCGAATAGGCCCGCTTTTATATGGGCTTCTAATATACTATCCTATTCCATCTCATTTGTATGGCGAAACGTATCATCAGGACTTGACGGCACCAAATTGACGGCCCTACTATTTAGTCGACATGGGGACATTCATTTTAAACTAAATACGCTATTACTAACCGCAAATTTAAATTCGCTATTGTTTATAGCTTATATTTAGAAAAGTGGGGTTGTGCAATATTTTTTCAAACATTTTTGGAATATGATTTTTGTAAAAGTAATATTTGAGAAAAAAATATATTTCTTTCATTCCTTAACAAGTGTGACAATTACATTGTAAATGATTTTAAGGAACTTTGTTAAAACAATAAATTGAAATCAATTATTTTAAAAAAATGTATTTCACATGTACATTATTTATATAATTGATAAAAGTGCATTAAAATTGTTTCTTTATTTAAAAATAAAGCACTTATTTTTTAATAAAAATGCTACATTTACTATACATCAGAGAGCCTATATAATTGATTCTTCTTGTACAAATATAAAAATTATTATTGACGCAACCATAAAATATATAAAAGATGAAAAATCATGTAAATCAAACTTAATTTCAAACAGCTCAATAATAATAATAATAATAATTTCACAATTTTTCAAAAACAATTACATTTTTAAAGATAGAAGACATACTCCCTCCGTCCCAGTCCCAATATATGCACTTTTTGTGCCGGTGCGGGAATTAAGATAAAAAGTGATAAAGGTGATTTGTTGTGAGTGTAAAAGTAAAATAGGAGAGAGAATGAGTGGAGAGAATAGTAAATTTGAAAAGTGTTGTGAGTAGAAGAAATGGGTCCCATTTCCATTTTAGGAAAGTAGGGTATTATGACATCCAAAAGAGGTCTTTTTGCATATTATCGTGGGACGGAGGGAGTATTTATTATATGTATATATTTTGTTGAGAATTGTTATATAGACCCGTAAAATTGTTGAGTAAACCCGTAACTTTAAAATTTCTAAATTGCCATAGTATGAAATTACTCTAATACCCTTAAATTCATTCACTCATTCTTATATATTTCTTTTTTAAAATTCATTGTTAATCTCATTCCTATATACTTTTTCACTTTCTAATCATATAAATGTGTTAAATTGTTGTCTTAAATATTCGGTTTTCGTGGCAAAAATTCGGCCAGAGTTTGATGATTTTTTGCCCAGAATCGGCCACACCAAAAAACAAAAAAGTTCAGGCCAGTAGCGAACTTTCTGAAAAAGTTCCACCATACGCAAACTTCTTGAAGAGTTCAGCACTCAGCCAGAACTTCTTGAAAAAGTTCAGCCACTACCGGCCGAACTTCTTGAAAAAGTTCAGCCAGTACCGGCCGAACTTTTGTAATTAAGGAAAAAAAAATCAAATATTTTGGCATGTTATTTGGGTACATAACATCGTTTTGACATGAGAATAGAGCTAAGGTACTTTGAGTAATCATTTATTTTTAAATAGACAAGAATACGACATTTATTTTGGGATGGAAAAAAAAAAGTGCGACATTTATTATGGAACGGATGGAGTAAAAAATAACCCCCAAAGTAGATTTAATAGCAATGATAATCTATGAAAGGCAAGACTTCTACAGTCAGCCATATGCCTTTCATTTTAAATTAGTGCAAAGTTAAGGATCCATTTACCAATGGTCTCCTGGCCTAATGGTATCTTAGGTGACTTTCCGTAGGAGGTCAGGTTTATTCAGAATCTTGTGGTTTAATTATTTCCTTGGGTTTGAGCCTTGGATCCCCAGGGCATCCGTAGCTGAAGAAAGATTCTTGGGCTTGTACCTCGATGTGGGGAGTTCAAATCTGGCAGTTTCTTGGTGATGTGGAGCACCAATGTATGGTGTGTGGAGCGCCGTTTAGTGATGTGGAGCGAATTCATTGGTGTTGTGGAGCAAAGTAAATGCCTTGTAGGAGGGCTCCCTTGGGGCTCTGGAGTATAAGGGTGTTGCCAAGCCATCGTTGGGCACATCCCGCGATTTACCCTCGCCGCTTTAAGAGAGGGCCTAATGGTCCAGGATTAACCAACGATGTTGAGAACCTGGGTAATCAAAAAAAGTTAAGGATCCATTTGAATGATAAAGCTCCAAACAAGTACCATATCAATAAATCATCCACATTATCACGTAAGAAGAAAGAACTAGTAATCACCATGAGGAAATGTCTTTTACCCATCATAAAAAACTTCCAGCCTTTCAAAATCTTACAAAAAGTACCAAGACTATATGAATACTTGGTTCCTTGTTTCCACAATTTTTATCGTGCTTGATGAAATTACGGCTGCCATATTGAATATTGTAGTGGTGTAGTCTTTCAGAGAAAGAGTTTGTCAAAGTTCTTAAGAATCAGCCATCAGATTCAAGGAAAAATAGTTATAAACCCATTTCTCCATATTTTTCGGTAACCAAACTCCATAAATTCCGGCCAACTTCATTTTTTTCCAAAATTTCCTCCTTTTCAAAAATCGCCACACCTGACTGAATATTTTTCAAAAATCGGCCACACCCGGCTGATTTTTTTTAAAAATAATCGGTCAGCCATGGCCGACCATCAAAAGAAAAATCGGTCAACAATGGCCGACCCATAATTTCGGCGAGAGATAGCACCAGATTCGTAGATCTAGGTTTCGATTTGACGATAATGGTACAGATTTGAGGTCAAGTGCAGCTCGGGTGAAAAGGGTTGCCAGAAAAAGTTGGTGAATGGTCGGACAATGTGATTTGAATTGAAAAGGTTGTTGCCGGAAAAAATGGAGGATGGCCGGAATACTAAGGAAATTGAAGAGAAGGGAGTGTCGCAGTTTGTGTGTGTGGGTGTGAGTTTGAGGAATGAGGGTAAATGATTTAAAAGGGTAAAAGAGGAAGAATAAGGGTTTGTTTTAACTTATTTGGGGTGGGTTTAGTGATACGAGTTTACTCAACAATTTTACGGGTCTATATAACAATTCTCTATTTTGTTAATGAGTAAAAAATACTAGTACTAAATAATTTTGATGAGAGGAACCCTGCTAACCCTCAGTCCTAAAACCTCCCCTTCTCAGTCCCCTCCCCGTCCGGTGTCCCCGGCACGATGAACTTCAAAACTCCCGCTCGTTTTATCTCAACGGCGGCCATCTCCGTCACTCGAGCTCCTCCAACAGGTAAACTTTCATCCTTATTCGCAGAATTGCCAAATTTCACCTCTAAACAACACAACCCCACTTCACAACCCCCAACCCCACTTGAAATTTTCCTCAAATCAAACTGTAAATCAGGAAATGTTAATCTCAGCGATGCATTGCACTATTTCGATAGCATGATTCACGCAAAAACCCTTTATCCCGTTTCATCATTCAATTTATTGTTGGGCGCTGTGTCCAAAATCAAGAATTTTGATGTTGTGGTTTCTCTGTATTCTAGGATGAACAAAGCCAACATTTTACCTGATTACATCACCTTAAACATTCTTCTCAATTGTTATTGCAATTTGAGGCAGGTTGGGTATGCGTTTTCGGTTATGGGTTTAATTATCGTGAGAGGTTATAGCCCGAATGAATTTACTTATACATCCTTGATTAAGGGTTTGTTTATGGAAGAAAAGATTCTTGAGGCTGTTGGGTTGTTCAAGAAAATGATCAGATTGGGTTGTAGGCCTCATGTTGTTACTCTTGGAACTGTGATTAATGGGTTGTGTAGGGCTGGCAACACAGCCCTTGCGCTTAGGTTGCACAAGGAGATGGTGAACGGGGATGGTGGTTTAGGGTGTGTATGTACGCCTAATTTATTTTGTTATAGCATGATTATTGATAGCTTATGTAAAGTTGGGTTGGTTGATAATGCTAAACATCTATTCTTGGAGATGAAGGGTAAAAAAATTACTCCAGATGTGGTTGTTTATAGCTCTTTAATCTACGGTTTTTGCTATTCGGATAAGTGGGAGGAGGGGAAAGCTTTCTTTAATGAAATGATTGATGAAGGTATACGTCCTAATGTTGTAACGTTTAACATATTGATCAATGCACTTTGCAAAGAAGGGAAGACCAAAGAAGCGAGTGAGTTGTTTGAATTGATGGTTAAGAGAGGTGAAAAGCCTGATGCTTTTTCATACAACGCTTTGATGGATGGATTATGTTTGGAGGGTAGGATGGATGATGCAAGGGAGTTGTTTAGTTCAATGGTGGATAAGGGTCACAAACCCGATGCCATAAGCTACAACGTACTAATAAATGGGTATACCAAGGGTAGGAGAGTTGATGAAGCTATGTGGCTTCGTAGAGAAATGATTCGCGAAGGAATTTTCCCTACAATTATTACTTACAACACCTTATTAACAGGTCTTTTCCAGGTAGGTAAAGTTGTGGATGCACATAAATTGTTTGGTGAACTGCATGCAAGTGGTCTCATGCCAAATCATATTACTTATAACATATTCCTAGATGGGCTTTGTAAGAACAATCGTGTTTCAGAGGCCATGGAATTGTTTCAAAGGCTCGAAAACAATGAATTTGACTTTGGCATTAAAGCTTTTAACTGTATTATGGATGGACTGTGTAAAGGCTGGAAAGGTTGAAACAGCTTGGGATCTATTTATGAAATTGTCTCAGAAAGGCTTGGTGCCAACTGTTGTAACTTATTCAATCATGATCAATGGGTTCTGTATAGTAGGACATTTAGACAAGGCAAAATATTTGCTTTTGGAAATGGAAGAAAAGGGTTGCGCCCCAAATGTTGTCACATTTAATACACTTATGCAAAGCTTGTGCCATGCAAATAAAGCTCCTGAGGTGATTACGCTACTTGAGAAAATGAAAGACAGAAAAGTTGCACCGGATGCATCCACAGCCTCTATAGTGATAGACTTGCTTTCGAAAGACAAAGAAAGTAGTAGATATCTTGATTTGATTCCAACATTTCCAACTACTGTCTAAATGAGAGGTCATATTGTCTTATGTAATCGTTTACTATGTTGATTCAAGTTGAAACATAGTAAACGAAATAAAAGTCTCGATTAGATTATTAGTATTCTAATCTGTTAAATCAAAAGATATCTCTTCTTTTTTCTCATTCGGTTCAAAGGTTTTGGGAGAGGTAAAGATGCAAGTATTATGTTAAGTGTCATTGCTTGTCAATTGTCTAGCAAGATTATTGTCACTGTCTGATCTTGCGTTTACTGAATAGTATGTGCTACTTCACATGAACACGTTTGGGTAATAATTATGTTATGCTTTTTCCAAATATCAAAAGTCTTTTTTGTTTGTTTGTGTATTGTAGGCCGTTAAGAGGATATTTTTGTTGGTGTATGCAAGTGTACATGCTTGCGAATTGTATATATTTGTGTTTGTGTGGTTGTGTGGTTGTTGTGTTATAGTGTATACTTTTGCACACACTTAAGTTGGTTTGCTTTTCCAGAAAATGGTTGAGGAGCATTTCAATGAGAATGAAGCAGAGGTTATGCCTGAGAACTCACACCTCCAGAAATATAAATTCAAGGGTGTGATAATGATTTAGATGGCTGCGGTGGCGTCAATGATGATGTAGCCACAGACACCGCTGCTGCTCCTACTGCCGCTCCTACTCCTACCCCTAATGCCACTCCTATTCCTGCTCCTGCTGATACTACAGGTGTTCCAGAAAAGAAATGACCTGGTTGGCCGGGAGAGAATGTGTTTAGGATGTTGGTCCCTGTTCAGAAGGTTGGTGGTATAATTGGCCGCAAAGGAGAGTACATTAAGAAAACATGTGAGGCGACAAAAGCTCGTATTAAGATTCTTGATGGTCCTCCTGGTACCGCCGAAAGGACTGTAAGTTTCTTAGTTCTTGTTAGCTTACTTAAACAATTTCACAATGCTAGTATCTGTTATTTGCCACATAAATGTTTTGAATAGCTAATATTCACATTCTAGCTGCACGCTTACCGTGGAGTATTGGTCATCAGATGCCATCAACCTAAGTCTATCACAGTTTTGGCAGATATACATTATACATCTGTGTCTCTGTGCGTTTATAATTTAACTTAGGGATTTGTATGGCAGGATCAAATTATGACATTCCCATCTGGTTCATTCCTGCTGATGACCCAACCTTGATCTCAAAGCAGCAACTTTTTGCAAGGATTGTTGGAGGACTTGGTGGAAGAGCTGCAGAGGAAATTATCTTTGGTGAGCCCGAGGTGACAACTGGTGCAGCTGGTGATCTAAAGCAGATAACTGGCTTGGCTAAACAGGTAAGCCATCAATGTTTTCTCTATTATTTAAGGAATGCATTCAAGCTTATTTTGATACCTAAAAATTGCCAATATACTCCCACTGTCGCAGAAACAAATTTTTCTTACTCTCAAAGCTCAACCTTTTCGGTATGGAAGTTTGCGTTATATGTTTTCCTATAGTTTTACTGAATATAAATCTACTACTCCTTCCAAAAATTTAAGATAATAAAGGGAGTTTGACTGTTAAGTACATATAGTAGCACATGTAGATAGTATCATTATTGACCACATTATGTCACTGAAACTGTAAGTTAGGATATGATAAATGGCAAAAGTGACTTTAGCAACTTTGCTTAAAAGTGGAAGTTCATTAGGGAATGTATTGGATGAACGGATTATTTTTTGTTTTATGACTCAAGAGAGCTTTGAGTTCGTGGATGATTGGCATAGATTGGAGGTTTTCCAATTAGCCGGGACTTAGCAGTACATTACTTGTATAACTGCACCCAAGTCCATTTTCCTTCTACAACCTTAGTGTTGGAAAACCTAGAAAAGGGATGGAGGCTTTTAGGTTCGACTTAAGAAATGAGAATTATCTTTTGAACATACCAAAATAGAGTGTTGTGTTATTCTTTTTAGGCGGGTTAGTAATACCTCCGCCCAAGAAGATGATTCCATTTGACAAATCAAACTTTTTAAGATTCTAGTTTTACTTGTTTGTGCTTCCTTGAAATCGCAATAATGCCTAAAAGAAGTGGCACTATCCTTCTTTTCCTTTTTTACTTTTTAGTGTGTCAGGGGGGGGGTTGGTGCATTTTTTAAGTAAAAAATGAATACTATAAATTAACACTGTAGGAATGAGATCTTTTTTTTCTAATGATTTTTATTCATAAAATCTGGTTGTTACTGCACGCATTACTGAAACTAAAGATTTTCACAAAACTATGTTGGCAGATGGTAACAACATTTGGAATGTCGGATATTGGTCCATGGTCTCTTATGGACGGATCTGGTCAAAGTGGTGACGTCATCATGAGAATGATGGCAAGGAACTCAATGTCAGAAAGGTTAGCTGAAGACATTGACAGTGCTATCAAAAGGATTTCAGACAGTGCGTACGAGATTGCGTTGAAGCAAATAAGAGAAAACCGTGAAGCAATTGACAAGATTGTCGAAGTCCTTCTTGAGAAGGAAACAATGAGCGATGATGAAGTCCGAGCACTCCTTTCCGAATTTGTTGAAATTCCAGTTGAAAATCGGGTTGCTCAGGGGCTAAGTGGTCATTACCTTATGCCTCTAATAACTGCTAAACATGCATCACAAACGACGCCAACTAACTCAATTCTGTATGGTCTTCTCTTTTTACCCCCATCTGGTTCTTGTTCTTCTTCAAGCTGTTCCCAGTAAATTTTACTCACGATTCCATCTTCAGTCTTAGTGTAGCCAGCTCCCATACGGTAACGACGGCGGTGGACGTTCCTGGCCATTGTTATCGTCTGCACAACAAACGGGACCCAAGAAAGTGTGCCATCCATGATGACATCCCGTCCTTCATTCAGTGCTGTAACCAGGAGGGAGGATGCTGCATCTGTAGATGATTGGTGCACCTGTTTGATTTAATATACATGGTCTGTCTTCATGTCAGTTGAAGTACACTAGAGTTCTTAACTTCAAAGGTGGCAGTGTAATATTACAAGTTCCCAAAGCATGGTTATACACTTATACATGCCTAAGGCCAGTTATGAATCGGCTTAATTTCACTTCCCACCCCTAAGGTTTGGACAAGTATCACTGCCCCCTTGAGGTTTGGTTTTTTCTCACTGCCCCCGTTTGTCAACTTTATTGATGAGAAATGACTATTTTATCCCCAAATCTCCCAATGTATATTCCTAACACTTCACAGATTAATGGGATAAATAGCCATTTTGCATCAATAAAGTTGACAAAAGGGGGGCAGTGAGACAAAACCAAACCTCGGGGGAGGCGGTGAGACTTGTTCAAACCTCAAGGTGGGCAGTGAAATTGACCCATTGTGGCTCTAGGGCCTTCGACAGCCTGAGGTGTTGGATTCAATCCTTTCTCATGCCCTCTTGGGGAGTGAGTGTGGGATAGGGAGGTGAAAGCTTACCAATTCAGCTGTTTGAAGCATGTCGTGATGGCCCCTGGAGCTAAGCGCTTTGTAAATGACATCTGTTTCTTTAAAGGCGTCTGCCTCTATAGTAACAGCATTTCCTGCTGCTCCTGCCCAGAATGGTCTGTACATAACATCTTTAATTTAGCACCGTCAGTTTTATAATTTTTCCTCAATTATTATTGTGATTTGTAGCATGATCTAATTTAATTACTTACTCTTTGAGAATATCTTTAAGCACAGTACTCTTTCCAGCTCCCATGCCGCCACCCATAAGGAGAAGAACATGACTTCTATCTTTATGAGCCATTGGTACCATCACGTCAGTACATGAATCGTCAGAATTAGCTACAAGGCCTATTGCTTTCATCTCCTCCACTAACGTGTTAAAAACTCTTGTCACTTTCAGGTTCTTTGTCACCCTCTCGAATCTTTGTTCCCTATCTCAGTGCACACAGAATGAAGATTAAGGCTTACATCTTCTGTAAGTTATGACCTTCCTTTTTTTTTTCCCTTTTATATTCATGTTAAAAAAATATTTCTCTGGTATATACCGAATTCCGTTTTTAACAAAAAAGATTATCCTGACGTAAGTTGCATATGACTTTACAAAATGTATACATAAACAGACCTAGTGGCTGCCATGTAATGCTCTAGAGCTTCTTTTTTGCCTCGTATGATCTCGCTCCCGATACCTAAATTGTGGGCGCCTCCTGAACTCAGGACCTATCTTGCCGTGTCCCGGGATGGAGGGTCCCAAAATATACCCTTTTAAAAAAAAACTTTTCTTTCATTTACATTGAAAAGTACACAATCTTTTCCAAAATAATTTCAAAATAACCTCCCTTCACGGAGGTGATTAAAAACTTTGCTTTAAACATATAACCTCTCTAAGATCTGACCCCTACCATAAGCAGGCTTACATCAACCAACTATAAAACAAACCGACCCAAAACTGATTACAATACGATTTGCGAAAATGTTTTATGGCAGTTTTTCAGATAACAACTACAACTACTCCAACTCCCGCACAAATACATACGTTACTCGACAACCTAAAATAGGATCCAAACTCCTTCCCGGCCTCACCGGTATGGTCCGCTTTGTCTCGAGTGAAACTAAACAGTAAAAGGAGAAGGGGTGAGAATAAATCTCGATAAGTTGTTATGCGTGACAATATGCCATATAGTATGCGACACGTAAACATGTTGCGATATATCACGTTGGAAAAATTAAACACCTTACGTTACCTTTTCCTCTGACACGTAAGTCATATCATATGTAACACGTAAATAGGTTACTTAACTAATGTGCAACCATGTGGCGGGTTGCTTTCGATGATATCACCCACGGAGGTTGCTCAATCTCAAATATGCGACACGTAAATAGGTTGCTCGATCAATACACTGGTAAAATAGTAAACACATTCTGATTACCTTCTTTTTACCTTTTCCCATCTGAATAATATATAGTGCAACGGTGGGAGATAAACTCCGCTCATTTGTGAATTGCTTATTGCCTATTCACGACTTATACGATCCCGATTGGAACCCGTATAAGCAACGGTGGGAGTAGTACTCCTCCTATTGTGTGGGCTATTGGCGGTTGCCTATCCAGCGTCTTATAAGAGCCCGTTTTCTAGGGAAACATATAAGACGTCGGCAATTCTATGAAATGGCCACAAATCCAGTGGAAGCTGAACCCCAGGCCTGGCAGCTAGGAAGAGGAAACGGCCCAAGGTATACGGCAAATCTAACCACACTTATGGAACACGTCCATAAGTGATTGGATGTCCAGACCCCGAATAAATAACCAATATAACCATAATCAAGCACATGATAGATATTTGAAGTTAATCCACACCTTGGGATATCGATATGTAACAAGATGCTTTTCTCATGCTAAACCAATCACAATAGTGCACATATATATTTTACACTATTGAATAATAATAATCCAAATGACCTGATATGCTTATTCAATTGCTCAAACCAAATGGAACAGTCTGGCAACATGTATTTACACACTATGTGCACAACCAATCATCTCATATATGTCATCAAGTACGGGTACAATACAATATAAGTAACCCTACTCAGTCAGACCACTAAGGTTGAACACTTTCTATAAAGGTTCCAACCAAGCAAGTAGGGTAATCCACATTTCACACATCACGTGAACCAATCACAATGTATACAAAATCAGGTAAGGACTCAATGCATGCAAGTAATCCCTACCGATTCATTATACACCATATAATCTAGTGACAGTGTATTAATACACTTGCCCAAACCAAATCAAGTAGTGCTAACTATTTTTACGCGCTATACCATAACATGGAACTATACTTCATATTAAATCAATCACAATAGTGCACACATGTGTCAACACTATTGAATAACAACAATGCAATGACATGGGATTAATTACTCATGCTCAACTAAAGAAAGCTGTGCAACAAGTATTTGAACACTTTGCACCCAATCAACTATGAGCAGGTAAGCACTTATGTCACCAAATATATCACATAAGTCTTACAATATCATCTCATACTATGGAAACCATAAACAGGTAATATCTCTCCTGTTCAAACCAAGGAAGTAATGCCCTACTCATTTTTAGGCACTATAGAGCAAATAACCCTACATAGGTCATTACATAGGGGTAAAATAACATATAAGTAGCCACTATGCCATCACAATACAACATTGAACAACTTCCCTTTAGGGTTCAAGTTCAAAAAACCAAGCTTTATAACATTTGGTTCAAGTTTCATAATCGCCTCTCAAGCATTTTTGAGACATTATTTAAGGACCTTATCAATATCTTTTGGCCCAATTAAAACTCCATTATGTAGTACTAAAGTTGTACTAAATACGGATCAAAAATTGTTCCAGTTCCGAGTTATTTAGCCTAGGTTTCCAATGCCTCAAACATGGACCAAGGCTGCAGATTGAAATAACACAAGTGCTGAAACTGCCTTCCAAGCAACTTTGGGTCAATATTTAAACCTATTGCCAATCTCTTTGTGGCCAATTACAAGTTCTAAAATGATGTACTAAACTTGTAATACAAGTATAGTTAAAGAGTTATTAAATCTATACTCATTAACCTAGGTTTAAAAGCTAGCAAAGGTGCTCACTCAAGGCAGATTTTAGCACGAGTCGTGTATGAAATCACGAGTCGTTTCCAGGCCCTGAACGACTGATTCCATGGCCAAGACTAGTGAACCACGACTCCTCAGCATGGTCACGACTCGTGCTCATGTGCACGAGTCGTGCCCCACCTGAACCCACGGTTTTGACATCAGCAGCAACAGAACAAAAGCCACAACACACTTCAGTTCCCAAGCTTGCTTCAGCTACTGTAAACCAGCTTTCCACAGTCCATCAACCTGGTTTTGGACCTATACAAACCCTCTTCAAGTCTTATTACACATATATAACAAGAATTCAACAAGTACCAATCCATAATACTACCCTAGGCCATGGTTTTTGCAGCAAACAACAACAGAACACTTGCAGCACAACAACAGTTTTCCAGCACTTACTTCAGCAACTGCAAGGCCACTTTACAGCAGGGATATACTTGGTTTAGGACTCTAATATACTCCCTTTAAGTCTTATAACACATATATAACATGTGTACAACAATTCCCAATTCATAACACCACCCTTGGCCATGTTAAACAACCCCAACCTAGTTGTTTCCAAGCTAAACCCCCAGCTGAAGTTTCCATCAGTGCACAACTTACTAATAACATCATATTAACAACTTTAATCATGTTATAAACAAGTATAACAAAAAGACATAACAACTTGCACTCATCTAAGCCTTCCTTGCTTAATCATCAACTCACAACCTACCACTTTGCTGAACAACTTCAGCAACAACAAGACATAACCAAGTATCATTTTCCAGCTATTACCAAGTGACCAATATCAGTATATAACTAGATTTTGGTCCATAATACACCTCCTTCATGTCTTGTAACATATCTATAACATGTATAAACATTGATTATATCCTCTTTTAATCCAATTCCCAAACCATAATTTGAAACTATTCAAGTTCAACTCAAATCAATTTCTTTTCCATTTTCAGCACCAAGTTAGTGATTCAATCTTCACCAAACTTAATCACAGCATCATAATACATGTTATGAACAGCTATTTGAAAGAATCATAACAACTTACCAATTTTCACCAAATTAAAAAGAAGAAATGATCGGCTCTTCTTGCTCCTCTCAACTTCCTTGGCATTAATTTGAAGTCGAAATTAATAACCATTCCACGGCTGAATTTAAGGGAATTTATGAAGCTTGGCTAGGGTTTGGGACCATTTCTAGAACGTAGGAGAAGAAGGAAAACGAGGAGGTGATTCTCCCTTGGATAAGTGAAGAAGGATATTTATATAGCCAATTTACACTCTAGCTCCTCAAGGTTTCAAACAACTATAAACCACCACCTTGAACTTATAATTACACATAAGCACCTCAAGGTTCTATAACACTTTCATTTCAAGATTTCAAGTGTTAGCATTTACTACACAATTCCTCATTTCTTTTACTTAGACATTATATGATCAAAAATCACTTTAATAACATCTAAAATCAATAATTTATCAAAGTATGAAAATAACACATACTAAAATTCAATTACCAATCCAAATACTAGAATGAACACATAGTCGTTCCATACGTCACAATCAACTAAATAACATCTAGAACCATGTAATTCGACAATCTAGCCAAATAAACACGTAATCCTTTCACAAATTCATATAAGGCTTAACGTAAGGCAATACGCTGACTCCAGCGTGCTCGACACGTGGTCAAATTAGTGCCGGACCTAGGGTCGTGACACTTTCGCTCCGCTTAAATAAAATTCGTCAAAATTTTAAACATAATTACATGTATCCTTTTGTTGAAGAATTGATATCGGGATAGGATCGTCAAGATACTCCCTTCCATAAGGCTTTTGGATATGAAAATAAACCTAGCGACAAATCAATGCAGACTTCTACGCCTTAATTAACAAACATACAACATTCCGAGGGAAACACCTCAATCAATTCGAGGCACCATTTGAGAAATGAAATAATTCAGGGACTTTTTAAAGTAACGAAACCGGATAACATTCACATTCTTTAGACCACAACTTTAGGCCTTTAATGCATATATAACATAAATATTCACTATTGACTTAGCTGCCTCAACCACAACAGAGGCAAGTCAACATAGAAATGGAGACTCGCTTTTTGGCGACGGTCTGCCACAGAACACAACAATTACTTAACAGCTGCGGGCCGAGTATAACCGTGATATCACGGATTGGTAATTCTACCGACTCCATTTGGCAATCCGTGCCCACAAATACTCATGTCACAACCGTGACAATCGAAGAAAACTCGAGGTACTCTCCCATAGGATTTGAACCTACGCGTACGTAAGGCAAACTCTTAGACCATTTATGCGAGTAAAAGCGAAAATGCCATGCCACATAAAAATGGGATAAAATAGGATCCGTAAAAATATGACCCCTAATTCTGAGGCATGGAATACCTCACATTAGCTAGCGGAGGAATCTCTCTCTCCACAATCTCGAAGCCAAGACTCGGTCTTAGAATTTCTCTTTTGCTTTCCCTTCGGTATCTCTCTCTTTGTACCACCACTTTGTTGCCCTCTTTGTTGGCACATTGCAATGAGTGCATTCTTGTCGCAATTTAAATCTAGGACAATTCCTTACGATATGCCCCATTTCCCATACGTCATGCATTTTCCTTGTCTTTTCCAACATGTGCCTTACGTATGTCCACTCTACGACAAATTTGACAAACCTTGCTAAAATGTTGACCGGATACAGTGGCTGGAGAAGCTTCAATCCGTACCCTCGAACATTTCCGGGCTGAAGAACCGGGTGTCCTGATGAATCTGGAGCCTTGTTCCGAATGCTTTAGTAGCTTCCATCCGCTTTTCAATTCCCCTTGGTGCTTCTCGAGGTCATTCCCAATCTGACATACGCCCTATCCCGGGTTTTAATCGTACCTCGGAGTTCTTGTTGAGCGGTCACAGTACGCCATGATTACGTAAGATCACGAACATATCCATCATTTCCATTTTCTGGTCTCTTCTGTTCCCATATTATTCCCATTCTGTGATCCCGCTTGGTAGTCATCACCGTTTCTGCCGTTGAACATTTTCCTACAATAACCGCTCGGCGTCGGATGTCACACACTCCACTTAGGTTAGACATCTACCCTTGACTTCTAACCAACTTGATGCTACGATACTAGTTGTGGCGCCTCCAACTCCTGGACCTATAAGCCGTGTCCCAGGGATGGAGGGTCCCCAAAATATACCATTTTAAAAAAAAACTTTTCTTTTCATTTACATTGAAAAGTACACAATCTTTTCCAAAATAATTTCAAAATAACCTCCTTGGAGGTGATTAAAAACACAGCTTTAAACATATAACATGTCTAAGATACGACCACTACCATAAAGAAAGCTTACATTGACCAACTATAAAACAAACCCGACCCCAGGCGATTACAATACAATTTCTGAAAATGTTTTATAACGGTTTTCGGATAACAACTACAACTACTCCCAACTCCCACACAAATACATACATACTCGACAACCCTAAAATAGGATCCAAACTCCTTCCCAGAAGCCTCATGGTATGGTCCTTTGTCTCAGCCTGGAAACTAAAACAGTAAAGGGAGAAGGGGTGAGAATAAATCTCGATAAGTTGTTATCGTGTATAATGACAATATGCCATTATAGTATCATGCAAACACATAAACATGTTTGCACTTGATATATCACGTTGGAAAAACAATAAACACCTTACGTTACCTTTTCCTCGACACGTAAGTCGTATCATATGTAACACGTAAATAGGTTACTTAACTAATGTACGACACAACACACTGTGCGGGTTGCTCAATGATGACCACGCACCGCGGGTTGCTCGATCACCGAATATGCAACACGTAAATAGGTTGCTCAAATCAATGCATTTGGTAAAATAGTAAACACATTACATTTACCTTCTTTTTACCTTTTCCCATTGAATAATATATAGTCTGACGGTGGGAGATAAACTCCGCTCATTTGTGAATTGCTTGTGCACATTCAGCGACTTATACGATCCCGATTGGAACCCGTATAAGCAACGACGGTGGGAGTAGTACTCCTCCTATGTGTGTGGGCTGTTGGTTGCCTATCCACGTCTTATAAGACCCATTTTCTAAGGAAACATATAAGACATCGGCAATTCTATGAAATGACTGCACTGGAATCCATGAAAAGTGAACCCCGGCCTGTAACTACGTAAGGGAACGGCCCAAGGTATAGGCAAATCTAACCACCTTATGGAACACGTCCATAAGTGATTGGATGTCAGGACCCCGAATAAATAACCAATATAACCATAATCAAGCCTACAATGATAGATATTTGAAGTTAATCCGCACCTTGGGATATCAATATGTAACAAGATACTTTTCTCATGCTACTAAACCCGATCATGAATAGTGCACATATATATTTTACACTTTATTGAATAATAATAATCCAATGACTTTGATATGCTTATTCATGCTCAAACCAAATGGAACAGGTGCAACATGTATTTACACACTATGTGCACAACCAATCATCTCATATATGTCATCAAGTACGGTACAATACAATATAAGTAACCCTACTCAATCAGACCACTAAGGTTGAACACTTTCTATAAAGGTTCCAACCAAGCAAGTAGGGTAATCCACATTTCACACATCACGTGAACCAATCACAATGTATACAAAATCGGTAAGGACTCAATGCATACCAAGTAATCCCTACCGATTCATTATACACCATATAATCTAGTGACAAAGGTATTAATACACTTGCCCCAAACCAAATCAAGTAGTGCTAACTATTTTTACGCACTATACATAACATGGAACTATACTCGTATTAAATCAATCACAATAGTGCACACATGTGTCAACACTATTGAATAACAACAATGCGATGACATGGGATTAATTACTCATGCTCGACTAAAGAAACGTGCAACAAGTATTTGAACACTTTGCACCCAATCAACTATGAGCAGTAAGCACTTATGTCACCAAATATATCACATAAGTCTTACGATATCATCTCATACTATGGAAACCATAAACAGGGTAATATCTCTCCTGTTCAAACCAAGGAAGTAATGCCCTACTCATTTTTAGGCACTATAGAGCAAATAACCCTACATAGGTCATTACATAGGGGTAAAATAACATATAAGTAGCCCTATGCCATCACAATACAACATTGAACAACTTCCCTTTAGGGTTCAAGTTCAAAAAACCAAGTTTTATAACATTTGGTTCAAGTTTCATAATCGCCTCTCAAGCATTTTTGAGACATTATTTAAGGACCTTATCAATATCTTTTTGGCCCAATTAAAACTCCATTATGTAGTACTAAAGTTGTACTAAATACAGGATCAAAAATTGTTCCATTCGAGTTATTTAGCCTAGGTTTCCAATGCCTCAAACATGGACCAAGGCTGCAGATTGAAATAACACAAGTGCTGAAACTGCCTTCCAAGCAACTTTGGGTCAATATTTAAACCTATTGCCAATCTCTTTTTGGCCAATTACAAGTTCTAAAATGATGTACTAAACTTGTAATACAAGTATAGTTAAAGAGTTATTAAATCTATACTCATTAACCTAGGTTTAAAAGCTAGCAAAGGTGCTCACTCAAGGCAGATTTTAGCACGAGTCGTGTATGAAATCACGAGTCGTTTCAGGCCCTGAACGACTGATTCCATGGCCAAGACTAGTGAACCACGACTCCTCAGCATGGTCACGACTCGTGCTCATGTGCACGAGTCGTGCCCCACCCTGAACCCACGGTTTTGACATCAGCAGCAACAGAACAAAAGCCACAACACACTTCAGTTCCCAAGCTTGCTTCAGCTACTGTAAACCAGCTTTCCACAGTCCATCAACCTGGTTTTGGACCTATACAAACCCTCTTCAAGTCTTATTACACATATATAACAAGAATTCAACAAGTACCAATCCATAATACTACCCTAGGCCATGGTTTTGCAGCAAACAACAACAGAACACTAGCAGCACAACAACAGTTTTTCAGCACTTACTTCAGCAACTGCAAGGCCACTTTACAGCAGGGATATACTTGGTTTAGGACTCTAATATACTCCCTTTAAGTCTTATAACACATATATAACATGTGTACAACAATTCCCAATTCATAACACCACCCTTGGCCATGTTAAACAACCCCAACCTAGTTGTTTCCAAGCTAAACCCCCAGCTGAAGTTTCCATCAGTGCACAACTTACTAATAACATCATATTAACAACTTTAATCATGTTATAAACAAGTATAACAAAAAGACATAACAACTTGCACTCATCTAAGCCTTCCTTGCTTAATCATCAACTCACAACCTACCACTTTGCTGAACAACTTCAGCAACAACAAGACATAACCAAGTATCATTTTCAGCTATTACCAAGTGACCAATATCAGTATATAACTAGATTTTGGTCCATAATACACCTCCTTCATGTCTTGTAACATATCTATAACATGTATAAACATTGATTATATCCTCTTTTAATCCAATTCCCAAACCATAATTTGAAACTATTCAAGTTCAACTCAAATCAATTTCTTTTCCATTTTCAGCACCAAGTTAGTGATTCAATCTTCACCAAACTTAATCACAGCATCATAATACATGTTATGAACAGCTATTTGAAAGAATCATAACAACTTACCAATTTTCACCAAATTAAAAAGAAGAAATGATCGGCTCTTCTTGCTCCTCTCAACTTCCTTGGCATTAATTTGAAGTCGAAATTAATAACCATTCCACGGCTGAATTTCTGGGAATTTATGAAGCTTGGCTAGGGTTTGGGACCATTTCTAGAACGTAGGAGAAGAAGGAAAACTGAGGAGGTGATTCTCCGCTTGGATAAGTGAAGAAGGATATTTATATAGCCAATTTACACTCTAGCTCCTCAAGGTTTCAAACAACTATAAACCACCACCTTGAACTTATAATTACACATAAGCACCTCAGGTTCTATAACACTTTCATTTCAAGATTTCAAGTGTTAGCATTTCTTACACAATTCCTCATTTCTTTTACTTAGACATTATATGATCAAAAATCACTTTAATAACATCTAAAATCAATAATTTATCAAAGTATGAAAATAACACATACTCAAATTCAATTACCAATCCAAATACTAGAATGAACACATAGTCATTCCATACATCACAATCAACTAAATAACATCTAGAACCATGTAATTCAGCAATCTAGCCAAATAAACACGTAATCCTTTCACAAATTCATATAAGGCTTAACATAAGGCAATACACCCCACTCCCACGTGCTCAACACGTGGTCAAATTAGTGCCCGGACCTAGGGTCGTGTCACTCCCTCCCCCTTAAATAACATTCGTCCAGAATTTTAAACATAATTACATGTATCCTTTGTTGAAGAATTCAATATCGGGATAGGATCATCAAGATACTCCCTTCCATAAGGCTTTTGGATATGAAAATAAACCTAGCAGCAAATCAATACAGACTTCTACTGCCTTAATTAACAACATACAATATTCTGAGGGAAACACCTCATCAATTCAGGCACGACTGAGAAATGAAATAATTCAGGGGACTTTTTAAAGTAACACAGAAACCGGATAACATTCACATTCTTTAGACCGCTGACTTTAGGCCTTTAATGCATATATAACATAAATATCCACTGCGGACTTAGCTACCTCGACCACAAACAGAGGCAAGTCAACATAGAAAAGGAGACTCACTTTTTGGCGACGATTACTGCCTAGAACACAACAATTACTTAACCGGCTGCGGGCCAAGTATAACCACGATATCACGGATTGGTAATTCTACCAACTCCACCGGCAATCCGTGCCCACAAATACTCGTGTCACAACCACGACAATCAAAGAAAACTCGAGGTACTCTCCCGTAGGATTTGAACCTCTAGTACATAAGACAACTCTTAGACCATTTATGCAAGTAAAAGCAAAAATGCCATGCCACATAAAAATGGGATAAAATAGGATCCATAAAAATATGACCCCTAATTCCTGAGACATGGAATACCTCTATTAACTGCGGAGGAATCTCTCTCTCCACAATCTCAAGCCAAGACTCGGTCTTAGAATTTCTCTTTTGCTTTCCCTTCAGTATCTCTCTCTTTGTACCACCACTTTGTTGCCCTCTTTGTTGGCGCTTGGCGAGTGCATTGCTTGTCGCAATTTAAATCTAGGACAATTCCTTCTGATATGCCCCATTTCCCCATACATCATGCATTTTCCTTGTCTTTTCCAACATGTGCCTTCTGTATGTCCACTCCGCTGACAAATTTGACAAACCTTGCTAAAATGTTGACCAGATACCAGCTGAACTGGAGAAGCTTCAATCCGTACCCCTCGAACATTTCCAGGACTGAAGAACTGGGCTGTCCTCTGATCAATCTGGAGCCTTGTTCCAGATACTTTGACCGGCTTCCATCCCTTTTCAATTCCCCTTGGTGCTTCTCAAGGTCATTCCCAATCTGAAACGCCCTATCCCAGGTTTTAATCGTACCTCAGGTTCTTTGTTGGCCGGTCCCCTGAGCTGCCATATTACGTAAAAAGATCTGAGCATATCCATCATTTCCATTTTACGGTCTCTTCCTGTTCCCATATTATTCCCGTTTACGCGATCCACTTGGTGGTCGTCACCATTTCTGCCATTGAACATTTTCCTCTGATAACCGCTTTCCGGCGTCGGATGTCCTGTGGCTCCCACACTTAGGTTAGGCATCTACCCTTGACTTCTAACTTGATGCTCACGATACCAGTGTGGGGCGCCTCCAACTCCCGGACCTATACACCGTGTCCCAGGATGGAGGGTCCCAAAATATACCATTTTAAACAAAACACTTTTCTTTCATTTACATTGAAAAGTACACAATCTTTTCCAAAATAATTTCAAAATAACCTCCCTTCACGGAGGTGATTAAAAACTTGCTTTAAACATATAACACTGTCTAAGATCTGACCCCTACCATAAACAGGCTTACATCAACCAACTATAAAACAAACCAACCCAAACTGATTACAATACAATTTCTTGAAAATGTTTTATAACAGTTTTCGGATAACAACTACAACTACTCCCAACTCCCACACGAATACATACATACTCGACAACCTAAAATAGGATCCAAACTCCTTCCGGGCCTCACCGGTATGGTCCCTTTGTCTCGGTGAAACTAAAGCATTAAAGGGAGAAGGGGTGAGAATAAATCTCAATAAGTTGTTATGCGTACGACAATGATATGCCCGTATAGTATGCGACACGTAAACATGTTGCAATATATCACGTTGGAAAAACAGTAAACACCTTACGTTACCTTTTCCTCCTGACCTGTAAGTCATATCATATGTAACACATAAATAGGTTACTTAACTAATGTACAACACACGCGGGTTGCTCGATGATATACGCAACACCCACAGTTGCTCAATCTCAATATGCGACACATAAATAGGTTGCTCGATCAATCTGTTTGGTAAAATAGTAAACACATTACATTACCTTCTTTTTACCTTTTCCCATCTGAATAATATATAGTACAACGGTGGGAGATAAACTCCACTCATTTGTGAATTGCTTATTGCCTATTCACAACTTATACGATCCCGATTGGAACCCATATAAGCAACGGTGGGAGTAGTACTCCTCCTATTGTGTGGGCTGTGGTTGCTATCCACGTCTTATAAGACCCATTTTCTAGGGAAACATATAAGGCATCGGCAATTCTATGAAATGTTTGCCTGAATCCGTAGAAATTTGTGAACCAGACTGTAACTACAGAAGGGGAACGGCCCAAGGTATAGGCAAATCTAACCACCTTATGGAACACATCCATAAGTGATTGGATGTCCCAGACCCCCGAATAAATAACCAATATAACCATAATCAAGCACATGATAGATATTTGAAGTTAATCCACACCTTGGGATATCAATATGTAACAAGATACTTTTCTCATGCTAAACCAATCACAATAGTGCACATATATATTTTACACTATTGAATAATAATAATCCAATGACCTGATATGCTTATTCATGCTCAAACCAAATGGAACAGTGCAACATGTATTTACACACTATGTGCACAACCAATCATCTCATATATGTCATCAAGTACGGGTACAATACAATATAAGTAACCCTACTCAATCAGACCCTAAGGTTGAACACTTTCTATAAAGGTTCCAACCAAGCAAGTAGGGTAATCCACATTTCACACATCACGTGAACCAATCACAATGTATACAAAATCAGGTAAGGACTCAATGCATACCAAGTAATCCCTACCGATTCATTATACACCATATAATCTAGTGACAGTGTATTAATACACTTGCCCAAACCAAATCAAGTAGTGCTAACTATTTTTACGCACTATACATAACATGGAACTATACTCATATTAAATCAATCACAATAGTGCACACATGTGTCAACACTATTGAATAACAACAATGCAATGACATGGGATTAATTACTCATGCTCAACTAAAGAAACTGTGCAACAAGTATTTGAACACTTTGCACCCAATCAACTATGAACAGGTAAGCACTTATGTCACCAAATATA
Source organism: Adenophora triphylla var. japonica (assembly GCA_022495995.1). Classification (NCBI taxonomy): domain Eukaryota; kingdom Viridiplantae; phylum Streptophyta; class Magnoliopsida; order Asterales; family Campanulaceae; genus Adenophora; species Adenophora triphylla. Next base: position 259,255 of record JAFEMH010003171.1, on the reverse strand, counting down.
TCACATAAGTCTTACAATATCATCTCATACTATGGAAACCATAAACAGGGTAATATCTCTCCTGTTCAAACCAAGGAAGTAATGCCCTACTCATTTTTAGGCACTATAGAGCAAATAACCCTACATAGGTCATTACATAGGGGTAAAATAACATATAAGTAGCCCTATGCCATCACAATACAACATTGAACAACTTCCCTTTAGGGTTCAAGTTCAAAAAACCAAGTTTTATAACATTTGGTTCAAGTTTCATAATCGCCTCTCAAGCATTTTTGAGACATTATTTAAGGACCTTATCAATATCTTTTTGGCCCAATTAAAACTCCATTATGTAGTACTAAAGTTGTACTAAATACAGGATCAAAAATTGTTCCATTCCGAGTTATTTAGCCTAGGTTTCCAATGCCTCAAACATGGACCAAGGCTGCAGATTGAAATAACACAAGTGCTGAAACTGCCTTCCAAGCAACTTTGGGTCAATATTTAAACCTATTGCCAATCTCTTTTTGGCCAATTACAAGTTCTAAAATGATGTACTAAACTTGTAATACAAGTATAGTTAAAGAGTTATTAAATCTATACTCATTAACCTAGGTTTAAAAGCTAGCAAAGGTGCTCACTCAAGGCAGATTTTAGCACGAGTCGTGTGGTATGAAATCACGAGTCGTTTCCAGGCCCTGAACGACTGATTCCATGGCCAAGACTAGTGAACCACGACTCCTCAGCATGGTCACGACTCGTGCTCATGTGCACGAGTCGTGCCCCACCCTGAACCCACGGTTTTGACATCAGCAGCAACAGAACAAAAGCCACAACACACTTCAGTTCCCAAGCTTGCTTCAGCTACTGTAAACCAGCTTTCCACAGTCCATCAACCTGGTTTTGGACCTATACAAACCCTCTTCAAGTCTTATTACACATATATAACAAGAATTCAACAAGTACCAATCCATAATACTACCCTAGGCCATGGTTTTTGCAGCAAACAACAACAGAACACTTGCAGCACAACAACAGTTTTCCAGCACTTACTTCAGCAACTGCAAGGCCACTTTACAGCAGGGATATACTTGGTTTAGGACTCTAATATACTCCCTTTAAGTCTTATAACACATATATAACATGTGTACAACAATTCCCAATTCATAACACCACCCTTGGCCATGTTAAACAACCCCAACCTAGTTGTTTCCAAGCTAAACCCCCAGCTGAAGTTTCCATCAGTGCACAACTTACTAATAACATCATATTAACAACTTTAATCATGTTATAAACAAGTATAACAAAAAGACATAACAACTTGCACTCATCTAAGCCTTCCTTGCTTAATCATCAACTCACAACCTACCACTTTGCTGAACAACTTCAGCAACAACAAGACATAACCAAGTATCATTTTCAGCTATTACCAAGTGACCAATATCAGTATATAACTAGATTTTGGTCCATAATACACCTCCTTCATGTCTTGTAACATATCTATAACATGTATAAACATTGATTATATCCTCTTTTAATCCAATTCCCAAACCATAATTTGAAACTATTCAAGTTCAACTCAAATCAATTTCTTTTCCATTTTCAGCACCAAGTTAGTGATTCAATCTTCACCAAACTTAATCACAGCATCATAATACATGTTATGAACAGCTATTTGAAAGAATCATAACAACTTACCAATTTTCACCAAATTAAAAAGAAGAAATGATCGGCTCTTCTTGCTCCTCTCAACTTCCTTGGCATTAATTTGAAGTCGAAATTAATAACCATTCCACGGCTGAATTTCTGGGAATTTATGAAGCTTGGCTAGGGTTTGGGACCATTTCTAGAACGTAGGAGAAGAAGGAAAAGGCGAGGAGGTGATTCTCCCTTGGATAAGTGAAGAAGGATATTTATATAGCCAATTTACACTCTAGCTCCTCAAGGTTTCAAACAACTATAAACCACCACCTTGAACTTATAATTACACATAAGCACCTCAAGGTTCTATAACACTTTCATTTCAAGATTTCAAGTGTTAGCATTTACTACACAATTCCTCATTTCTTTTACTTAGACATTATATGATCAAAAATCACTTTAATAACATCTAAAATCAATAATTTATCAAAGTATGAAAATAACACATACTCAAATTCAATTACCAATCCAAATACTAGAATGAACACATAGTCATTCCATACATCACAATCAACTAAATAACATCTAGAACCATGTAATTCAGCAATCTAGCCAAATAAACACGTAATCCTTTCACAAATTCATATAAGGCTTAACATAAGGCAATACACCCCACTCCCACGTGCTCAACACGTGGTCAAATTAGTGCCCGGACCTAGGGTCGTGACACTCACTCCCCCTTAAATAAAATTCGTCCAGAATTTTAAACATAATTACATGTATCCTTTGTTGAAGAATTCAATATCGGGATAGGATCATCAAGATACTCCCTTCCATAAGGCTTTTGGATATGAAAATAAACCTAGCAGCAAATCAATACAGACTTCTACTGCCTTAATTAACAACATACAACATTCTGAGGGAAACACCTCATCAATTCAGGCACCACTGAGAAATGAAATAATTCAGGGGACTTTTTAAAGTAACACAGAAACCAGATAACATTCACATTCTTTAGACCACAACTTTAGGCCTTTAATGCATATATAACATAAATATCCACTACTGACTTAGCTACCTCAACCACAAACAGAGGCAAGTCAACATAGAAAAGGAGACTCACTTTTTGGCGACAGTCTACCCTAGAACACAACAATTACTTAACCACTGCAGGCCAAGTATAACCACAATATCACGGATTGGTAATTCTACCAACTCCACTGGCAATCCATGCCCACAAATACTCATGTCACAACCATGACAATCAAAGAAAACTCGAGGTACTCTCCCATAGGATTTGAACCTCTAGTACATAAGACAACTCTTAGACCATTTATGCAAGTAAAAGCAAAAATGCCATGCCACATAAAAATGGGATAAAATAGGATCCATAAAAATATGACCCCTAATTCCTGAGACATGGAATACCTCTATTAACTGCGGAGGAATCTCTCTCTCCACAATCTCAAGCCAAGACTCGGTCTTAGAATTTCTCTTTTGCTTTCCCTTCAGTATCTCTCTCTTTGTACCACCACTTTGTTGCCCTCTTTGTTGGCCACTGACTGAGGTCTGTTCTTGTCGCAATTTAAATCTAGGACAATTCCTTCTGATATGCCCCATTTCCCCATACATCATGCATTTTCCTTGTCTTTTCCAACATGTGCCTTCTGTATGTCCACTCCGCTGACAAATTTGACAAACCTTGCTAAAATGTTGACCAGATACCAGCTGAACTGGAGAAGCTTCAATCCGTACCCCTCGAACATTTCCAGGATCAAGAACCTGGCGTCCCTTCCGATCAATCTGGAGCCTTGTTCCAGATACTTTGACCGGCTTCCATCCCTTTTCAATTCCCCTTGGTGCTTCTCAAGGTCATTCCCAATCTGAAACGCCCTATCCCAGGTTTTAATCGTACCTCAGGTTGCTGTTGAACTGGTCCCTGAGCTGCCATATTCTGTAAAAAGATCCTGAACATATCCATCATTTCCATTTTCTGGTCTCTTCCTGTTCCCATATTATTCCCATTTCTGTGATCCCCTTGGTGGTCATCACCATTTCCTGCCATTGAACATTTTCCTACAATAACCACTCGGCGTCAGATGTCACACACTCCCCCTTAGGTTAGACATCTACCCTTGACTTCTAACCAATGCTCTGATACCAACTGTGGGCGCCTCCAACTCCCGGACCTATAAACCGTGTCCCAGGATGGAGGGTCCCAAAATATACCATTTTAAAAAAAAAACTTTTCTTTCATTTACATTGAAAAGTACACAATCTTTTCCAAAATAATTTCAAAATAACCTCCCTTCACGGAGGTGATTAAAAACCTGCTTTAAACATATAACCTGTCTAAGATACAACCCCTACCATAAACAGGCTTACATCAACCAACTATAAAACAAACCAACCCAAAACTGATTACAATACAATTTACTGAAAATGTTTTATAACAGTTTTTCAGATAACAACTACAACTACTCCCAACTCCCACACAAATACATACATACTCTGACAACCTAAAATAGGATCCAAACTCCTTCCCGGCCTCACCGGTATGGTCCACCTGTCTCAGCTGAAACTAAAACAGTAAAGGGAGAAGGGGTGAGAATAAATCTCAATAAGTTGTTATGCATGCAACAATATGCCATATAGTATGCAACACATAAACATGTTGCAATATATCACGTTGGAAAAACAATAAACACCTTACGTTACCTTTTCCTCCTGACCTGTAAGTCATATCATATGTAACACATAAATAGGTTACTTAACTAATGTACAACACACACAGGTTGCTCAATGATATGCAACACCCACAGGTTGCTCAATCTCAAATATGCAACACATAAATAGGTTGCTCAATCAATACACTGGTAAAATAGTAAACACATTCTGTTACCTTCTTTTTACCTTTTCCCATCTGAATAATATATAGTACAACGGTGGGAGATAAACTCCACTCATTTGTGAATTGCTTATTGCCTATTCACAACTTATACGATCCCGATTGGAACCCATATAAGCAACGGTGGGAGTAGTACTCCTCCCTATTGTGTGGACTGCTGGTTGCCTATCCACGTCTTATAAGACCCATTTTCTAGGGAAACATATAAGACATCAGCAATTCTATGAAATGACTGCACAAATCCATAGAAGCTGAACCCCAGCCTGTAACTACAGAAGGGGAACGGCCCAAGGTATAGGCAAATCTAACCACCTTATGGAACACATCCATAAGTGATTGGATGTCCCAGACCCCCGAATAAATAACCAATATAACCATAATCAAGCACATGATAGATATTTGAAGTTAATCCACACCTTGGGATATCAATATGTAACAAGATACTTTTCTCATGCTAAACCAATCACAATAGTGCACATATATATTTTACACTATTGAATAATAATAATCCAATGACCTGATATGCTTATTCATGCTCAAACCAAATGGAACAGTGCAACATGTATTTACACACTATGTGCACAACCAATCATCTCATATATGTCATCAAGTACGGGTACAATACAATATAAGTAACCCTACTCAATCAGACCCTAAGGTTGAACACTTTCTATAAAGGTTCCAACCAAGCAAGTAGGGTAATCCACATTTCACACATCACGTGAACCAATCACAATGTATACAAAATCAGGTAAGGACTCAATGCATACCAAGTAATCCCTACCGATTCATTATACACCATATAATCTAGTGACAGTGTATTAATACACTTGCCCAAACCAAATCAAGTAGTGCTAACTATTTTTACGCACTATACATAACATGGAACTATACTCATATTAAATCAATCACAATAGTGCACACATGTGTCAACACTATTGAATAACAACAATGCAATGACATGGGATTAATTACTCATGCTCAACTAAAGAAACTGTGCAACAAGTATTTGAACACTTTGCACCCAATCAACTATGAACAGGTAAGCACTTATGTCACCAAATATATCACATAAGTCTTACAATATCATCTCATACTATGGAAACCATAAACAGGGTAATATCTCTCCTGTTCAAACCAAGGAAGTAATGCCCTACTCATTTTTAGGCACTATAGAGCAAATAACCCTACATAGGTCATTACATAGGGGTAAAATAACATATAAGTAGCCCTATGCCATCACAATACAACATTGAACAACTTCCCTTTAGGGTTCAAGTTCAAAAAACCAAGTTTTATAACATTTGGTTCAAGTTTCATAATCGCCTCTCAAGCATTTTTGAGACATTATTTAAGGACCTTATCAATATCTTTTTGGCCCAATTAAAACTCCATTATGTAGTACTAAAGTTGTACTAAATACAGGATCAAAAATTGTTCCATTCCGAGTTATTTAGCCTAGGTTTCCAATGCCTCAAACATGGACCAAGGCTGCAGATTGAAATAACACAAGTGCTGAAACTGCCTTCCAAGCAACTTTGGGTCAATATTTAAACCTATTGCCAATCTCTTTTTGGCCAATTACAAGTTCTAAAATGATGTACTAAACTTGTAATACAAGTATAGTTAAAGAGTTATTAAATCTATACTCATTAACCTAGGTTTAAAAGCTAGCAAAGGTGCTCACTCAAGGCAGATTTTAGCACGAGTCGTGTATGAAATCACGAGTCGTTTCCAGGCCCTGAACGACTGATTCCATGGCCAAGACTAGTGAACCACGACTCCTCAGCATGGTCACGACTCGTGCTCATGTGCACGAGTCGTGCCCCACCCCTGAACCCACGGTTTTGACATCAGCAGCAACAGAACAAAAGCCACAACACACTTCAGTTCCCAAGCTTGCTTCAGCTACTGTAAACCAGCTTTCCACAGTCCATCAACCTGGTTTTGGACCTATACAAACCCTCTTCAAGTCTTATTACACATATATAACAAGAATTCAACAAGTACCAATCCATAATACTACCCTAGGCCATGGTTTTTGCAGCAAACAACAACAGAACACTTGCAGCACAACAACAGTTTTCCAGCACTTACTTCAGCAACTGCAAGGCCACTTTACAGCAGGGATATACTTGGTTTAGGACTCTAATATACTCCCTTTAAGTCTTATAACACATATATAACATGTGTACAACAATTCCCAATTCATAACACCACCCTTGGCCATGTTAAACAACCCCAACCTAGTTGTTTCCAAGCTAAACCCCCAGCTGAAGTTTCCATCAGTGCACAACTTACTAATAACATCATATTAACAACTTTAATCATGTTATAAACAAGTATAACAAAAAGACATAACAACTTGCACTCATCTAAGCCTTCCTTGCTTAATCATCAACTCACAACCTACCACTTTGCTGAACAACTTCAGCAACAACAAGACATAACCAAGTATCATTTTCAGCTATTACCAAGTGACCAATATCAGTATATAACTAGATTTTGGTCCATAATACACCTCCTTCATGTCTTGTAACATATCTATAACATGTATAAACATTGATTATATCCTCTTTTAATCCAATTCCCAAACCATAATTTGAAACTATTCAAGTTCAACTCAAATCAATTTCTTTTCCATTTTCAGCACCAAGTTAGTGATTCAATCTTCACCAAACTTAATCACAGCATCATAATACATGTTATGAACAGCTATTTGAAAGAATCATAACAACTTACCAATTTTCACCAAATTAAAAAGAAGAAATGATCGGCTCTTCTTGCTCCTCTCAACTTCCTTGGCATTAATTTGAAGTCGAAATTAATAACCATTCCACGGCTGAATTTCTGGGAATTTATGAAGCTTGGCTAGGGTTTGGGACCATTTCTAGAACGTAGGAGAAGAAGGAAAACTGAGGAGGTGATTCTCCCCTTGGATAAGTGAAGAAGGATATTTATATAGCCAATTTACACTCTAGCTCCTCAAGGTTTCAAACAACTATAAACCACCACCTTGAACTTATAATTACACATAAGCACCTCAAGGTTCTATAACACTTTCATTTCAAGATTTCAAGTGTTAGCATTTACTACACAATTCCTCATTTCTTTTACTTAGACATTATATGATCAAAAATCACTTTAATAACATCTAAAATCAATAATTTATCAAAGTATGAAAATAACACATACTCAAATTCAATTACCAATCCAAATACTAGAATGAACACATAGTCATTCCATACATCACAATCAACTAAATAACATCTAGAACCATGTAATTCAGCAATCTAGCCAAATAAACACGTAATCCTTTCACAAATTCATATAAGGCTTAACATAAGGCAATACACCCCACTCCCACGTGCTCAACACGTGGTCAAATTAGTGCCCGGACCTAGGGTCGTGACATAAATATTCATGTCGAGATTTCAGAATTAAATCACCTGATGGAAAAATGATCTATATAACGAAATAACCTAAAAATCTAGAATTGCTTTTACCTGACTGATCATAGAATGAGCATGACCCCAATGAAATGCAAAATAGCTTAGAATGCGTCTCTCAAGTTCTTCCACAAACTTTATGAATAGTGAATCGGCTTCGGGATCGACAACAAAGAATGAATATATGTTTTCCTCACACCCTTCTTCTTTCCTTATATAATCACAAGCTAACTTGCATAGATGTGGACATTCTCTTCTATCTGCAAATCCCATCTGCCTAGCTGCATGCATAGTACACCATGCAAGATGTGTTATACATTTGTTATACACACACACACACACACTCATGGACACATATTGATATGGCAACAAATCAACAATCTCTTTGTTTTTTGGATTAAAGATCAAAAGGGTATCTGGATCCCATGCAAGATATGTACTCCCTCCGTCCCAAAATGAATGTCCGAAAAAAAATTCAAATTTGCTCTAGATAGATCAAGAGCAAATTTAATTTTTTCTCGGGCATTCATTTTGGGACAGAGGGTGTAATGCATTTGTCACACACACACATAAATACACACATCACATGAACACATATATAGATATGACAACAATCTCTCTGTTTTCAGGATAAAGATAAAAAAGGGTATCTGGATCAATAATCTATAACTATATAATGAGGCAAGTAAGAGCACCATTTTCCCGCTCAAAATAAGGGTAGACAAGTAATTTGATGTCCAGTCATATTTATAATTACAATGCCTTATTTTGACCGCTCATCTTCTTCTCTCTCTCTACTCCCTTTCATCGTCACTGCAAATAATCCAAAAGTCCTTCCCCAAAACATCCCCTACCTCTACCGCAAACGTCATATGTCGCCTCCAAAAATCCAACCTCTTTCGTCGCCTGCTGCCATGGTTGCTACCGCCCCTCTCTCTATCTTCTTCTATGGTCGCCTCTACTCTCTCTTTCTTCTCTCTTCTCTCCTCTTCTATGGCTACAATGATATAACTAAGTCGTTTCCTCGTCGGTTTCCCCATCTTCTGTGCCGCACCACCATTGTCGTCTCAGACCTAGTATGTTTCCATCGTTATTCAGGTTTAATTTAGGGGTTTGAATTATTTTATGATTTTTTAACTAGATTTCTGTTTTAATTTTCTAGGGTTCTTCAATAAGAAATTAACAATTTTGTTTATATGATGGAGTGGTTATGTGCCCTATTCACTGATACATTCCTGCTGCATTCTTGATTTAGATGTCAGGAGATGTTCCTGCAGTACTGAGAGCTCTGATAGAGATTGGATGTCGACTAAGGTTAATTCCTGATATTTAATCACTTGATATGTAATTCTGTTGCTGCTATATACTAGTTAAGCTTTGATTCCTAATATAAAATATCAATTTGATGTTTATAGAGAGAACCCTCCTAAACAAATTATATCCATCAACCCGACTTATAACCCTGGCTTCCGCCGACCACCTAAACAACACCATGTGAACCCTAATTCAGGTATTTCCATATAAAAATTTGATATTGGCCATCTTTTTTTTACTGCATCTGGAAACTTTGATAATATTTATTATATAAATACTTCTTATATTCTGGATAACTTATCTTTTAGCTGAATATGTTACTTTGGAGATGGCAATTCCGGAAAATTTTATGGGTGGGTTAATTGGGAGATGTGGCTCAAACATATCACGGATCAGAACTGAATCTGGTGCAACAATTAAGGTATATATCTTCTGGGAAGAACATTTTCTTTTGAGTATGATGTTGTTTGTGGAATGGTTAGTGGTTCACTGTTCGTAATGTTGTGTACAACTGATGTTGTGTACAACTGATGTTGTGTACAAGAAAAAATTTCAAAATTTATAATATTACTTCATTAACATTATTGTCGATTTATGAAAATTATTTTCTTAATTATTATTTTTATCTTCATTTATAATTTTATGGATGGGAAATTTTAATCAGGAGAAGCAGCTATTTATGAATCTAAAGCAAGACATAGAGGCGAACATCGCAATATACTTTTGGTAAGCGAGCTGTAATGATATGGTACCAGTCTGTTAGCAAGACAAAACATTTACCTTATACTCTTGCTATTTCTTTTTTGGTTTGTAGGGTTCAATGTGTAAGCTGCTCAAGACATTGTCGTTGTTCAGATGCATGCACAACAGACCCTTTCGAAAAGATAAAAAGATTAAAGTTGCTCCGGTATAATTTTTGCGACATATTAAATTGCTTTTTTCCGTTTGAACTGTTTATCTCAACTTGTCTTTCAACTCGGACTGAATTATGTGGGTGGGGTGTCGAGACTGCTGAATTTATTGACAAAGGTGACTTCATTATTGAGTACATTGGGGAAGGTAAATGTTGTGCATAAAATCTTTGAAATGAAATTAAACATCCTATATAAAGTATATTGTTCTTAATTTAATTTTAATCATTTGATTTCTATTCAGTTATCGGTGACGCTCAGTGTACATAACGGCTATGGGATATGAAAACTCAAAGCTTCAAGAACTTTTACATGTGTGAAATTCGAAAAGACTTCACAATAGATGCAACTTACTAGGGGAATTCCTCGCGTTTTCTGAACTACAGTCCCATCATCTCCAATCACCATCGTTATTGCCGCAGTCCCGAGTCACTGCGTTGTCCTTGTGCTCTGCATCTCCGAGAAGTACATCTGCTGTCATTCATACTTTCAGGCCATTGTTGTTTAAAATCCAGCAATATCCGATTCTTTGGAAAAACAAACATATATTGTGCTCTGCATCTCCGAGAAGTACATCTGCTGTCATTCCTCGCGTTTTCTGAACTACAGTCCCATCATCTCCAATCACCATCGTTATTGCCGCAGTCCCGAGTCACTGCGTTGTCCTTGTGCTCTGCATCTCCGAGAAGTACATCTGCTGTCATTCATACTTTCAGGCCATTGTTGTTTAAAATCCAGCAATATCCGATTCTTTGGAAAAACAAACATATATTGGGCAGTCCGAAATTGACTGTAAGTTTGCATTCTATCTGCACAATTCAGGTAATATCTAACCCCTCTAGAATTTAATTTTGAATTTATAATAATCTGATCATATCCCATGTTTTTTCATCCTTATGTTTAGGATATTGATTGAATAACAAGTTGGTGGTGGTGTTATGCATTAATATTAGGAGCTTTTGGTTTATGCACTCTAGGTGTTTGTGTTATTGCCTAAACCAAATTATTTTTTTGTTATTTTTTTTTGTGTTTAAAACTCAAGAAAGCCATAATTTTTTATGTAAGCATCTCTGTTTTTGCTTTTTGTTTTGGTTTCAATGTTGCGGTCCTGTTATTGTGTATTGTTGGTACCTATGATTTAAGGGCTTGAACACAATAGTCAAACATTGACATATATAAACATCTGCATAGAGTTTGGAGAAAACATATTGTCTGGGGTTTTACATTGGGTTACGGGGAATTGAAACCTTTTTAGTCTCTTTGCACCAGGGGGATTCAATTATGGTGTCTGCTTGCTTGTTTTTGATTGTATGACTTGAATGGTTCTGCTAACTGTAAATTAAAATCCATGTAAAGATCAATACTTCATGCTGGTAAATCTAGGTTTCCCTAACAATGTATATCGAAATACACACTTCAAAACACCCTTACCTTCCCAGACAGGTCCGTGTCAGATTCTCTTTTGTTTGGTGTTTGGTGTTTGGAGAAATGGTGAACTTTCTCATGACATATATGGTCTCTCCCTCTAGAAGGGTAATCTTTTGTTTCAGTGAAGCAAAATGACTCTGAAGATGTTCCTCCAGATTCCCAACTGTTGTGGCTTTCGCTGGTATTCTCATAGGGCAAGAAGATAGTAGAGAGCCATATGGGTCTTATAGCCACTTAAGTCTGAAGAGACATGACAACTATTACATCATTGATTTCTAGGACTGTTGATCAGCCTAAGAGCTTCCGTTTAGGATCATCCATATTATAACAATGCACTGTCATATATATTGACCTTGAAGGAAGTACGGGTGTTTTTGTTTTTAGAGTTGCAAAGAGCTTCATTTGATTGTTTTTAAGATTATAAGATCATGCTCATGTAGATAGCATATACGGTACTCCCTCTGCCCCAATGGAAGAGTAGCGATTGACTAAACATACAAATTAGGCATATGACTATCTACTAATTCTCTAAATAGCCCTAAAAATTTGGATTCAAACTAGGTGGTCATTTTTGAATTTAAAACAGGTGGGGAAATGAATGTTGATTAGTCAATTTATTGTAAAATTGGTTGCCTAAATGAGAATGGTACTGTTTAATGGGACTTGCTGAAAAGGAATAAAACCATCCTCTTTTGAGAACGATGATTATTTTATCACTTCGTGTTAGAGATTTGTTTTTATATGAATTTAGGTCATACCAATGTTATTTTGTGTATGTCAGTGAACTTTGACTATTGTTTCATTGGATAGTGAAGATATTTTGTGAAGTTATGAGATCCAGAGGCGTTTTATTTGAAAATATATCAAAAAAAAATTGTTTTTCCCTGTCAATTTTGATCATATAATTGATTTATTTGACTATTTACCTATAAGAATAGTTTGATTATTGGTACTCTTATGAACTTTTGTTCATGTAGTTCTGTTTTTTTTTTTTTTTACTTATTTAGGGATTTACATTATTAATCTTGGTAAAACATGGGAGAAGCTGCAAATGGCTGCTAGGGTCATTGCTGCTATTGAAAACCCGCAGGACATCATTGTCCAGTCTGCCAGGCCTTATGGTCAGAGGGCTGCAAATGGCTGCTAGGGATTTACTTATTGCTCAGTACACTGGGGCCAATGACATTGCTGGTCGCAACACACCTGGAACTTTTACCAACCAGCTTCAAACCTCATTCAGTGAGCCACGTCTGCTTATCCTGACTGACCCAAGGACTGATCATTAGGTCTGTAATATTCTGTTTATTTGTTATCTGTTAGACTGGTGTACCTTGTTTGGGTTTCATGTCAAGAATGATGACAGATGTTGTCTATTTATGATCATTAATTAAATTAATAGTTAAATGCCTATACTGATTTTTGACAATGATCTGTGTATTAACAGCCTATTAAGGAAGCTGCTCTTGGGAACATCCCCACCATTGCCTTCTGTGACACAGATTCACCAATGAGATATGTTGATATTGGTATCCCTTCCAATAACAAAGGAAAGCACAGCATTGGATGCCTCTTCTGGTGCAGTTGTGGTTGCAGGTCAAGAAAACGGACACAGAAATGGGTCTATTCCGGAAGTCCGTTTGTTTCCGCTAGAAGAGGAGTTCAAAGAAATGAGCGTATCTCAAAGAACAGCTCGCAGAGATGCCAGAAGAAAGATATATAGAGTTTAAATACCAGTGATCTTTCTCTTGAAAAGGTATGCGTGAGAGTCTACGTTTTGCTTCTCTTAGATGTTCACTGTGTTTTTTTAGTTGATTTTTTCTGCCGTAGATAGGTCCTTCTCTACATGTTGAAGTATACTAATGTCATTTCTATTAAACATTTTCACTCGAATTTTAATTATGATGAAATATTATATCCTCGATCCTTGTTCGTGGGTTTATTTTATACTAAACACATCAGTTTCCTCCACTTCAATTATTATCATGTTGATATCGTGACATGTTGAAAGAAAGATTCAATCACTATATGCAAATACTGCAAGAAAATCCAGGCTCTACCCAAACAGATATATTAGGAGAGAGGTACTAGAGCACCAATTGTTTGCTAATCAATGAGCTTTTCATGCCAAGATGAGGGCCTGAAGTTGTTGTGATGATTAATGGGACAGAAGAAAAAAAAGGAATGAACCTAGAAAGAGCTTTTCCGAATTGATTTTAGGGGATACTACTCAAACTGATGTCCAAAACTAAACTCCGTCCATCTCAAAATAGGTGGCCTTATATAGTCATAACCATGAACAAAACAAAAGATGACACTCAGTTTGAAATAGAGGGAGTATCAGATGGCCTGGCAGGAACTCACGGGTGTAGGAGGATATTACTTTTGATTGCGTGTTTTTTTTTTTAATTTGTTTTTTTGTCAATTGATAAGTTTATATTTATTACAATAATGACACTTGAAGAGTGAAATCTACCATTGGAGGATCCTTCCTTCTTTTTTTTAGACACGCCCTCAGGAAGTCCGAGAAAAAAGACTTCGCCATATGTACTGACCTTTCGTCGGGAGATGATGGAGATCGAACCCCTGACTTATGTCTTTTGTATAGAACGGTATAGCACTTGAGGTAAAGTTCTTTGGCTTTGGTAGTGTTGGGTTGAAACTCAAAGAAGACCGAAAGAAGTTTTTAACTTTCTATTTGAAAGATATGCTAAAATGTGAAATGTCTTAGCTAATAACCAAAATATCACTTTCTTGCAGGCACCATCAATGAGGCAACTGCATCTTCATGTTATCAGCCAGGATTTTGATTCCAATCATCTCAAGAACAAGAAACACTGGAACTCCTTCGACACTCCTTTCTTCCTTGATTCAGTAGATGTAATTGAAGAAGTTAGTGAACACGGGAAAGCTACATTAAAAGATTATGACAAATTACTGTCAATGGAGTTACGTTATCACAGATGTAGAAGTGCATATCCAAACATAATTATTGTTGGATAATAAGGATCCTATCATACTTCTAAATCAAGAGCAGTCACCAATGTAGTGAACAAACTTGAGTTGCAGATGGAGAAATGGGTAGCATTTGATGCCTTATGCAGAAATAGTAGAGGAAGAAATACAAATATTCATGATAGAAGTTTTAGAAACCCAAAAGCTTTATAAGAAGCCAATATAAACCACTTCAGAGATTTGAACATCTCAAGAGCATAAACTATATTGATTGTTGCAGTACATAATATTTTCAACCAATCTATACGACCCGGAGTGTGATCTCCAGCCTGATGAGAGTACATTGCGACTTATCTTTCTTTCTTTTTTCATTTTGAGTAATACTATGGTCACAAAAAAATCTCACAAAATTTTGATCACAAGCATTGTTATAAATGGTTGATTGGATGCTGTGTTTGTGGACTCAATTATTCATTAATTAAGTATCCAATCAGTTAGTATTTATGACCAAAATGGTGCTATTGGTCAAGAAGAAACTTCTAACAAGGGTCTTGCCTCAAAGAAAATAAGAAAGGTTGTTAGGTAGAAGAAGCTTACTACAACATTTTTTTTAATATTTTGTCAATACCTTTTATATTTATTTATTTTAAATTCTATATTAACATTTATAGATATAGTAACTATTTTAATTTAGATGCTACGATTTGTCAAATTATTTTGGTCGTGCGTTTAGCGCACGGGTGTTACACTAGTTACCTACATAATAATGGGGAAACCTTTCAAGCTTTAATGGCTGGCCATTGTCGGAAACTTTTATCCGGGGAACAATCTTCTGATCTCTTATCTTTCTCAGGCGTAAATGCATCGCCGCAGCGATGATTAAACCTATGGAGGATGCTAAAATGATCTCTGTGTATGTTGGGTTGCCATTATCTACAAATCAAAGGGAAATATGGAGTATTGAATTATTTTGATTTTTCGTTTGAGATTGAAAATGTGTGGAGGCTTACCTTGCAGCATGTCTTGTCTTGGTGATGATTTGAGACTGTAGAGAAAAGAGTGTTCTTTGAAATTATTTGCATATAGAGATGGAATGTTTCTTCATTTGTAGGTTAATCGTTATGGTTGTTTTTGCTCTTTGGTTGTTACGTTAAAGTTACACTAGTGAGTAACCCGTCGAGATTCGACGGCCATATTAAGGCTTATTATTACTTATTGCTATAATCTGTAATTTCATTTAAATAAACGAAAACAATATGTTAGGTTTATATCTAACAATAAAAAAGTGAGACAATTATTTTGGGACAGAGGGAGTATCCTGTATACACAAAAAATTACATTACTATATTCAGACTAACTCCATTTAGCATATATGTATTGGGATGGCAAAACATATTTTGGTCACAGAAATCTATTTTAATTATAAAAATAAAAATGTGTGTACAGTTGATCACCGATTTTTTAAACGATGGAGAAGATATAATTTACACAAACTTGCATAATGATTTGAGCTTATAAAATTTACACAAACTTGCTCACAAAATTATCTTTGACAAACAGTAGTTTGGTAGGCTATTTTGTCTGTCAATTATATCGTCATTAATTAAATGAATCAAATATTAATCAATTTACAGTAGGATAACAATTCAATTATCAAATTATTCTTAGTCAAGAGCATATTTGAAATGAATGTCCAAAAAGTTTTGAAATTTGCTCTTGATCAAGAGCAAATTTGAAATTTTTTGGACATCCATTATGGGACGGAGTGAGTATTTTCCATTATTGTATGCATAAACTTTATTTGCCAGGAGAGCGTAACATTGTTTAGCAAATCAAGTACGCATTCAAATGCATAAACATAATGTATAATGAGTTCTCAAGTTATAGCTTAACAATGAGAAGTTCCATCTATTCTTTGGTAAAACAATTTTGAGATCAAATTTTGTGATTCCATAAATTCACTAAAAAATAAAAATGTTAAATAGGATCATGAATTTAGTTGTCCATGCTGATCCTGATGACCTTAGAAAGGGTGAGTTTCATCTTCTTCATGATAAAATCAATTTCATTTCCGTCTACCTTGATTCAAATTCAATTGTTGTTTTGGGAGCATTTTTGCTAATTATTGATGATAGTTTCAGTTAGCCGATCAACAGATTCGAAAGTAATCACATAAATTTTCTTTTTGCAATCGAAGGAGTATTTCAGAATATGCTTTCCTTATTTTGCCCAATAGTACTTAAGTTTCTTAATAATATTCACTTCTTCTGGAGGCCATGAAATCAGCAAAAGCACTGGATATGCTGGTGGAAGGATTGCCTGCAATAGGCCATAACATTCCCTTTATTTACTCCGAAACTTCTAGTGCTTGAATAACACAAAAGCCTAATGATGTATATAGCTAAAATAGCTTACATCATGATAAAAAACTGTCTAAATAGGATACAAATTCCAATAAATTATCTGAGAAGAAGGTACATAGATTTATTGAAGCATTATGAGTTTGATGAAGTATATGTAAAAATGGCTATAAAGAAATAAGTAATACTCCCTCCATCCCAAAATGAATGTTAAAAATAATATTAACTTTTGTCAAAACACAAAAGCCTAATGTTGTATATAGCTAAAATAGTTTACACAAAAGCCTAATGTTGTATATAGCTAAAAGGATACAAATCCCAATATAATTCATTTATTATCAAAAGAAAAAAAATGATATATGAGGCATAGTTCTCACCCATTATGAACTCTTCATTTAAACACCCAATTGATTGAAAAGGTGTGAACATGAAACTATTTTCTGAAATTTGGACAGACGTATCGGCATCTTCTACCTTAGTCCTCAAACTCATAGTTAGTTTTCATTTGTGATTAATTTTTGCCTTTTGAGTTGATTGAATATTTTCTTCAACCCCAAATTTTTCGATATTTAGAACTTTCCCAATTTCAAACTTAATCTTCAAATTAGATGGCAAGTTGTTCGGGATGGTAGCCTGAATTTTTAACCCTAAACAAAATAAAAAATAGTATTAAAGATTCAATATGAAGATCAAATTAAATAAATAGAAGCCTGAATAAAAATTATGCAAGATAAGGAAGTAAATTAATAAAAAATATTACCTCTTCATCAACTAATATCATCTCATCTTACGTTTTTTCGTACCGGTTTGTCTGCTCCCATTTACGTAAAATGCGAGCGTTAATATTACAAAACCTAGCGTTCTTATCAATTGATTTAATACCAATCAATCGACTTGGCGACATAATCTATGATTTCATTTAAATAAACGAAAACAATATGTTAGGTAAATGTCCAAAAAACGAAATGAATGCGCTTTTGTAGCTCAAACTGCACTTACATAAGTTTCACCTTTGCCATTTTTTATTGTCCAGAAAAGATCGTCCAATTTCCAAAATTGTTGGGTTAAAATAATTAAAATTCCAAAATTTTCAATCAAAGAAGCCAAAATCTTACAAAAAACGCATTTTTTCTAAGCTTAGAAAAAAACGTGTTTTTAGAAGACGTCGACTCTTCCCCTCGCTTGCGGCGCCCAACTTCTGTACACTTGAAAATCTCAGCCATGCCGGTAAGATCTAGCACTTCACGCAAACGCAACTGTAATCAAAGAATCACAAATTGCTTTTCGGATGGAATTCTAAGTTCAGTGCCAGTAGTCACTTGAAATCAACAATGCAGTCGAAATTCTAAAAACCTAGAATTTAATCACAATTTCTCTATGCATTGTCAAAATTGACAGCCCACATATAATTCAAATTAATAATTTTCCTTGCACAAGCTATCCCAAATTCGAAATCGTAATCCATCGGGCTCTCATTGACTCGATTCATACGCAGAAACAGGATAAAACAGCAGCATCAATTGGTGAATTCTCGGATAAATATTTGACTTAGACTAATAAATTCCGACAGATCAATGATCGAATGGCTGAATAATTGAAGAACGGAGCAGAAGGATTACCTAATGGGGAAATCTTCACCGGATCTCCGGCGGCCTCTATAATTGACGTGTAGAGTTATTATCTGTGAGTGTTTTTTATTAGAATTCAATTGCCAGGGTTATGGTAAAAATGTACCCGTGCACGTTTAAAAAAGTGCCAGTTAAAAACTCTTTTTGTCCAGAAACTCAGTGCCAGTGCATGTGTAACAAAGTGCTAGTGCCAGTGTAAAAAAGTGTCAGTGTTAGTGTAAAAATGTGTCAGTGTTAGTGTAACAAAGTGCCGGTGTTAGTGTAAAACAAGTGCAAGTGTTAGTTTAACAAAATGCCAGTGTTAGTGTAACAAAGTGCCAGTGTTAGTGTAACAGAGTGCCAGTGTGAAGAGTGCTAGTTCATGTATATAAAAGTGCCAATGTAAAAAGCGCTAGTGCCAGTTTAACAAAGTGCCAGTGTTAGTGTACTGGCACTGGCACTTTTTACACTGGCACTTTGTTACACATGGCACTTTGTTTACACTGGCACTTTTTTAAACTGTTACTGGCACTTTTTTACACTGGCACTTTGTTACATATGCACTGGCACTTTGTTAAACTGGCACTGGCACAAACGGGAAAAACAAAACACGTTTTTCCTAAGTGCCAGAAAAAATGCGTTTTTTGTAAGACCAACTCATCAAAGAAGGAGGGAGGAAGGAGAGAATGAGAGCCAAAAAATAATATCTCAAGGCATCAATGTCATGCTCTATGCTCCCAAACATAGATTAACTAAAGAGAAGGTTCAGAAATCTCTTGAAAGTAACAATAATAAGAATTGCATTCACCATGAACTTACACACAATCTGATCTTACATTTGAAGGTTTACCCATAAGAGTAAACTGAATTTAAACTTGGACATGCATGGGTGTGACATATGGACAGTGTGAAGTCCTAAACTTATATAAGCAAAAACGGCAGCAACAATAATTCTGATGCTCCAAAGTTATTGTAATGTATCTTCTCATATCTATTTTCCTAAGCACAAAATTCAAAAAAATACATGTGCAGGTTTTATTGATAGAAAACTCGAGAACAACAGCAGTAAAGATTGAAAAAGGAACCAAGTAAATGCAAGTTGATTCATGAATTGACGATCAACTAAAAAGAAGGTTCAGAAATCTCTTGAAAGCAACTGAAAAAATATTGTTATTGCCTCAATTCGAATATGGTGCCATACTGCTATAATAATATGCTCCCAAACATAGATTAACTAAAGAGAAGGTTCAGAAATCTCTTGAAAGCAACAATAATAAGAATTGCATTCACATCTGTGAACTGTTAAAGTTGATTGTGCTTCCTAGCTACACGAAACTTTCACTAGGTAAATTAACTGGACCAAATTACCCCCAAGTGTAAACATACGCACATTGCCTATAGCTACCTTTCCTGCTCTATCTCTCCTTCTCTCCTCACTTACTCTCTCCTCTTTCTCTCTATTCCTTTTTTTTTTACCTTGAAATTTTAAAAATGAAATATCTCACAATCTAAAAGTCGTAAAAATGATCCGAAACCACTGTTTTAATCGCATCACCAAGACGAATCAAACAAGTTTACTCATCATATATTTCAAATTTTATAAATAAAATAAAATTATTTTTCACTTGTAAAAACTGAGAAAATCATTTATCATTTGTTAACACATGAGTATAAAAATGTATAATGATTTTCACATTTATAAACTGGGAAGTCTATTTCACAGTTTTGATGTAAATAACTGTATAATGGTTTTCACATTTATAAACTGAGAATTCTATTTCACAGTTTTGATGTAAATAACTGTATAATAATTTTCACATTTATAAACTGAGAAGTCTATTTCACAGTTTTGATGTAAAATAACTGTATAATGGTATTCACATTTATAAACAGAGAAGTCTATTTCACATTTTTGATGTAAAATAACTGTATAATGGTTTTCACATTTATAAACCGAGAAGTCTATTTCACAGTTTTGATGTAAAATAACTGTATGGTTTTCATATTTATAAACTGAGAAGTCTATTTCACAGTTTTGATGTAAAATAACTTTATAATGATTTTCACATTTATAAACTGAGAAGTCTATTTCACAGTTTTTATATAAATAAGTGTATAATGGTTTTCACATTTATAAACTGATAAGTCTATTTCACAATTTTGATGTAAAATAATTGTATAATGATTTTCAAATTTATAAACTGAGAAGTCGATTTCACAGTTTTGATGTAAATAACTGTATAATGATTTTCACATTTATAAACTGAGAATTCTATTTCACAGTTTTGATGTAAATAACTGTATAATGGTTTTCACATTTATAAACTGATAAGTCTATTTCATAGTTTTGATGTAAATAACTGTATAATGATTTTCACATCTATATCAACAGATACCCAAAAACTCAATTTCTAGAGAGAGAAACCTAAAAACAAAACCCAATTTCAAGATAGAGAAACAACAATTGCACTAAAAAAATTCTCCGTCCCATAGCGAATATTTAAAAAATGTAAAAAATTATTTTAATTAAAAATAAATTTAATTTTTAATAAGAATTGCTAATATCCAAATTTGGGATTCATATGCAATAGAAAATACAATTAGGGCTCATATATCTAACATTATTAGGACCCCAGTAGCTTAACTAGTAGCTTAACTGCAAGACCATTTTCATTGATTCCTCTGTTTTCTTCACTTGACGTCAAACTATTGATTGATTCCGATTGTTGCCGATCTGCGTTGGTGAAGTGGATTTAGCATGTTGATGTAATGATTGCCCAGATGAAACTTGATTTCATCTTCCTCAATTTCACGAAACTATTACAGACCATCATAATTTGAATTTGGTTGATTGACCAAAACTAACATTCAATAAAATCAATACTTCAACTTTGACCTTTCTTATAATCATACAAACCCACTTACATTATATTAATCAAACACCTTGAAATCAAAACTCCATTAATTCCCCCAATCTTCTTTGTACAGAACCATATATTTTTATTGATATCTGTTTAACTATATACTCCCTCCAGTCAAATCTTCCCCAAGTGATATCTGTTTCAAGTATTGCTCAAGCATTGATGACCGCGCAGAAAGGGCATCTTAAGATCATGAACACGTAAAATAGGTCTTAAAGCGAATTCACAAATATTGCTCAAGTATTGCTCAAGCATTGATGACCGTGCAGAAAGCGAATTCACATCAAATTCTTCTTGTTTCTGTAAATCTTGATCAATTTTATGCAAGGAAGGTTGTTGTACAATGGGTGGAAGAGACGATGGGAGGGAAACTGTCTGGGTTGTGAGATACGATGGATTGGCTGGGATACTGCTATGGCGGGAGTTTGGTGATGTCCGAACGGTACAGATCTTGGTGGATGCGATGTTAGAAAATGAAGGAGGCATTCACTCTTTGGGAGGTAAGGTAGTTTTGTCATTTAGGATTATTATAAAAGGATCAGGGACTCTACGGAAGTTTTGATTTCAACTCAAGGATTCTAACTAACTAAGGTAAGTTTTGAAAAGTGGTGTTTTTATTGATAAATTCCATATCATATCTCGGGACTTATTGGTAAAAATCCCTTTTGTTAATGAATAATTATGTACTCCCTCCGTCCCCGCTTAAGCTTCACCAAAGGCGTCTGGTTACAAGTTTCACCTTTCCTAAAATGGAAAAGGTTTATTAATATTCTATTATACCCACTAACTTTTCTCTCTCACATATTTAAATTATGGGTTCCACTTGTCATATCCATTAACTTCTTTCCTCTCACAACCCTTCTCCCATTTCCATTATTTTTGAATATACTCCCTCCGTCCCATTAATAACTACACCTTTTGCCATTTTGAGTGTCCCATTTAAAGCTTCACATTTCCTTTTTTGGCAAAAGAATTTTACTATTCCACCCACTCATTCTTTCTCCTATTTTACTATTACACTCACAACATTTTTCAAATTTACTATTTCCTCTACTCATTCTCTCTCCTATTTTACTATTACACTCACAACATTTTCTCCATCATTAATTTGCGTGCCGGACCAAAAAGAGTGAACTAATTATTGAGACGGAGGGAGTATACGTATATTACTTTCTTAATTTGCGTGCTTCACCAAAATGGTGAATCTTAACCCGGGACGGAGGGAGTATATACTCCCTCCGTCCCATAAGTCTTAGGAATTTTTGAAATGACACGGGAATTAAGGAATATTATTATAGTATTAGGAGAGAGAATGAGTGGAAGAAGTGTTGCGAGTGTGAAAAATTAAATAGGAGAGAAAATGAGTGGAGGGAATAGTAAATTATAATGTGTTGTGAGTATTAAAATAATGTAGGAGAGAGAATGAGTGGAGAGAATAGTGATTTAAGGTTTCCATTTTGGGAATTCTTAAGAGTTATAAAACGCCCAAAATGGAAAGTTTTCTTAAGACTTATGGGATGGAGCGAGTATTTTGTTAATGAGTAAAAAATAAATAATTTTGATGAAAGGAGTATTTGTGAACAACCCACACTTGAACTCTGCTAACCCTCACGTCCTAAAACCTCCCCTTCTCAGTCCCCTCCCCGTCCGGTGTCCCCGGCACGATGAACTTCAAAACTCCCGCTCGTTTTATCTCAACGGCGGCCATCTCCGTCACTCGAGCTCCTCCAACAGGTAAACTTTCATCCTTATTCACAGAATTGCCAAATTTCACCTCTAAACAACACAACCCCACTTCACAACCCCAAACCCCACTTGAAATTTTCCTCAAATCAAACTGTAAATCAGGAAATGTTAATCTCAGCGATGCATTGCACTATTTCGATTGCATGATTCACGCAAAAACCCTTTATCCCGTTTCATCATTCAATTTATTGTTGGGCGCTGTGTCGAAAATCAAGAATTTTGATGTTGTGGTTTCTCTGTATTCTAGGATGAACACAGCCAACATTTTGCCTGATTACATCACCTTAAACATTCTTCTCAATTGTTATTGCAATTTGAGGCAGGTTGGGTATGCGTTTTCGGTTATGGGTTTAATTATTGTGAGAGGATATAGCCCGGATGGAATTACTTATACATCCTTGATTAAGGGTTTGTTTATGGAAGAAAAGATTCTTGAGGCTGTTGGGTTGTTCAAGAAAATGATCCGATTGGGTTGTAGGCCTCATGTTGTTACTCTTGGAACTGTGATTAATGGGTTGTGTAAGGCTGGCAACACAGCCCTTGCGCTTAGGTTGCACAAGGAAATGGTGAACGGGGATGGTGGTTTAGGGTTTGTATGTACACCTAATTTATTTTGTTATAGCATGATTATTGATAGCTTATGTAAAGTTGGGTTGGTTGATAACGCTAAACAACTATTCTTGGAGATGAAGGGTAAAAAAATTACTCCAAATGTGGTTGTTTATAGCTCTTTAATCTACGGCTTTTGCTATTCAGATAAGTGGGAGGAGGGGAAAGCTTTCTTTAATGAAATGATTGATGAAGGTATACGTCCTAATGTTGTAACGTTTAACATATTGATCAATGCACTTGGCAAAGAAGGGAAGACCAAAGAAGCGAGTGAGTTGTTTGAATTGATGGTTAAGAGAGGTGAAAAACCTAATGCTTTTTCATACAACACTTTGATGGATGGATTATGTTTGGAGGGTAGGATGGATGATGCAAGGGAGTTGTTTAGTTCAATGGTGGATAAGGGTCACAAACCCGATGCCATAAGCTACAACGTACTAATAAATGGGTATACCAAGGGTAGGAGAGTTGAAGAAGCTATGTGGCTTCGTAGAGAAATGATTCGCAAAGGAATTTTCCCTACAATTATTACTTACAACACCTTATTAACAGGTCTTTTCCAGGTAGGTAAAGTTGTGGATGCACAGAAATTGTTTGGTGAACTGCATGCAAGTGGTCTCACGCCAGATCATATTACTTATAACATATTCCTAGATGGGCTTTGTCAGAACAATCGTGTTTCAGAGGCCATGGAATTGTTTCAAAGGCTCGAAAACAATGAATTTGACTTTGGCATTAAAGCTTTTAACTGTATTATGAATGGACTGTGTAAAGCTGGAAAGGTTGAAACAGCTTGGGATCTATTTATGAAATTGTCTCAGAAAGGCTTGGTGCCAACTGTTGTAACTTATTCAATCATGATCAATGGGTTATGTAAAGTAGGACATTTAGACAAGGCAAAATATTTGCTTTTGGAAATGGAAGAAAAGGGTTACGTCCCAAATGTTGTCACATTTAATACACTTATGCGAAGCTTGTGCCATGCAAATAAAGCTCCTGAGGTGATTACGCTACTTCAGAAAATGAAAGACGGAAAAGTTGCACCGGATGCATCTACAGCCTCTATAGTGATAAACTTGCTTTCGAAAGACAACGAAAGTAGCAGATATCTTGATTTGATTCCAACATTTCCAACTACTGGCTAACTGAGAGGTCATATTGTCTTATGTAATCGTTTACTATGTTGATGCAAGTTGAAACATAGTAAACGAAATAGAAGCCTGGATTAGATTATTAGTATTCTAATCTGTTTTTTTTTTTTTTGCTGTTTTCTGATGCATTTGGATGGAGAGGAATGGGAGGATCTTTAAACTTCATTGTTTACCGAAGCATTTGTTGTGGGAAAAAGTGGTGGCGTTGGCGTCTTCGCTGTGGGCTTATGCAAATGGCCCTTTTAAAGGCTTATCGCCAAATGATTTGAAAAGAGATTGGAAAGCTGCTATAGTTTAAAGTTGTTGTTACTTAATTTTTTATTTTTATATTTTCTCCTTGTAGATGGGCTTCTTGTCCATCCATTTATATTTTGATGATCTTTAATGAAAGCCTTTTTTCTATATATAAAAAAAGATTATCTCTGGAATGATACTTATTTTGTGGTTGTGTTTTTAGGTTCTCTTTTCTTGTTTTCCCAATGCCTGAATGGGGCCTTTTTTTCGATGGCTCAACCATATTGATTCTATGTATTTGGCACTTCAGCAGTTGCTGAAATTAGTGACAAAATGTTGGAGCGATGAGAACTATGAGAAATATAAGAAGCCTAGAAGAGAAGAAAAGAAGGCAGCAAAAGATGCAAAAGCAAATGTGAATAAGAGTTTTATGCTATATTGGATACAAAAAGATGGAGAAAATGACATTTATAGACCTGCTTGTATGAGGAATATGAAGACACGAGATATTGAGAGGGTTAAATGTGTGAAGGATACATACTAAAAAGTTCTGGTCGGGGAGAAGGAGATAAATGATAGATGGAGGTCGTACTTTGATGCCTTGTTCAATGTTGATCAAGAGCAGGATATTGGAGATTTAAATATCCTTTCGAGTACGGTGAATCTAGATTTTATGCGTGAAATTCAAAAGGGTGAAGTGGAAATGACAATGAAAAAGATGAATCGAAGAAAGTCACAGGGCTAGGTGGCATATTCATTGAGGTCCAAAGAGGATTTGGGGAAATGGAATATAATGATTAACAACACTATTTAACAAGATAGGAAGAAGTAACACAATGTTATTGGAGTTGAAGAGAAGTACTTTGATACCTTTACATAAGAACAAATGTGATGTCTAAGATTGTCCAACTATCGAGAGATCAAAGTAATGAGTTATACCATGAAACTCTGAGAACGAGTTATTGAACAAAGACTAAGGAGATTGTGAAGATTTCAAACAACAAATTTGGATTTATGTGCGAAAGATCGTCTATAAATGTAATCTATCATATGAGACAAATCATGGAAAAATACCGTGATAAAAATAAAGATTTGCATATGATTTTCATTGATTTGGAAAAGACATGATAAAGTACCTAGAGAGGTACTATTGTATCCTTTAGCAAAGAAATGTGTTTCAAAAAAATATATTGACATCATCAAGATATGTATAATGGAGTCATTACAAGTGTATGGTGTTAAGAAGACAGAAAAGTTCACTATTACAAATGGAGTGTATCAAGGTTCTATACTTAGTACCTTCCTTTTTGCTATAGTAATGGACGAATTGACAAGATCCATTAAAGATGATATACCATCGTCAGGGGCGGAGCCAGGAATTGTCCGAGGGCCCCCGAATTTTTTTTTTCGAGTCAGACATGTAAAAAATGGGTCGGATCCATGAAATACAATGAATTTTAGTTAAAAATGTAAAGAATTAAGAAAGTTAACAAAAATGATAAAAGTAAGTAATTCAAAGAACGATTGAAATAATGTTGAAGTATTTAACGCAAACAATTTATTAAAATATATTACTCGTACAAAAAAGAAATTCAAATTTGCTAATTAAACTTGGGATAATAGGAA
This sequence comes from Adenophora triphylla var. japonica, assembly GCA_022495995.1. Taxonomy (NCBI): domain Eukaryota; kingdom Viridiplantae; phylum Streptophyta; class Magnoliopsida; order Asterales; family Campanulaceae; genus Adenophora; species Adenophora triphylla. The sequence continues at coordinate 232,419 of JAFEMH010003171.1, read as the reverse complement.
GAAAGAACAAAAACAAAAAAAATGGAAAAAGCTTAACTAATTAATTAAGATTGAAAAAATGTGAGGAAATTAGGAGAAAGAGAAAAACAAAACTGTTAAGAGAAAGAAATGGAGAGAGAGAGAGAATAGCAAAGATGGAGGACAAATAAAATTAATTGAAAATATAGGTAACAGGACTCAAACATGGGTTTGAAAGGAAACACCAAAGGCTTTAACTTCACCTCATCTACCACTGAACCACACCACTCACTTGTTTTAATCTTGAAGTTAATTATATATAACAAAAAATATGGGGGGGGGGGGCAAAAAAAAAAAAATTCCACTGCACTTCCGCCGCTGGGGGGGGGGGGGCAAGTGCCCCCCATGCCCCCTGGCTCCGCGCCCTGACCATCGTGTATGTTGTTTGTCGATGGTATTGTGCTAATTGATGAGACAAAACAGGGTGTTGAAAGTAAGTTGAAATTGTGGAAATAAACTTTGGAACTCGAAGTTTTAGACCGAGCAGAAGCAAGACTGAATATCTGGAGTGTAAGTTTAGTAGGGTTGGAACAAGTGAGGCATGGGTGATCACATTTAATAGAAAAATTGTCCAAGATTTTGACTTTTTCCGCTATCTTAGACCTATTATTCAAATGATGGAGAATTGAAGGGAGATGTGCTAAAAAAATTAAAATAGGTTGATTGAATAGGAAGAGTGCTAAAAGATTTCAATATGTGATTCCGACATGTCCAAAAGTCCAAAAAGATATTAAAAATTAAAATGTAATCACTTCAAAGATTTACTAGTAAAGAGTAATTTCGTCTAAATGAATTCCACAAAATGGTGGGGGTATACAAAATCAAACTTTAAGAGGACAGTGATCAAATTGGCTGTGGTATACTTGTAAGATTGTTGTACTCTTAAATAATGTTGTGATATTGTAGTGAAGTAGTAGAATATGTAGTTTTATCTATTCCCGTTTTCCGGGCAAAAAGACTTGTGTTCAAACGGTATCTTTGAGAAGGTTTAAGTCTCTCCATTGTACAGATCTTGAGTTCAATATCCCATACGGGCTAAAATTGATATTAGGTGGTTAGGAATTTCAAAAAATAAATAAAAAAAAAATATTCCCACTTCCCATAATAATATTCCGTCTCATTCAGAATTGAAAAAAAAACATTTGGTGCACGAAAATTGAGAAAAAATATATTATTGTAACTATGAATAGTGAAATAGAAACTAGTAAGTATGTTAGTTGATGTGAGTATGATAAATGAGTCTAATTAATTATAAATATTAAAATCTTTTCATTTTTGGATTTTGCAATTTCTAGCGAGAGATCAAAATCGACAATTATTGCAATTTAAAGTAAACCGGTGGGAGTATTGTATTTGACTTATCAATATTTTATATCTTAAAGGGGTGTGTTTTATTTGTTTACACAATTCTTGCACCACAATAAAATTCAAAATTTGATTTATAAAATAATACTCCCTCCGTTCCAGAACAAGTGACACAGTTACTGTTTTGCACGGAAATTAAGGAAAAAGTGAAAAAGTTGATGTGTTGTGAGTGTAGATAGTTGAGTAGGAGAGAGAATGAGTGGAGAGAATAGTAAATTATAATAGTGTTGTGAGTATTAAAATAATGTAGGAGAGAGAATGAGTGAAGGGAATAGTAAAGATTCTTTGCCATTTTAGGAAGTGTGACTTATTAGTGGGAAGCCCAAAATAGCAAAGTGTGTCACTTGTTGGGGAACGGAGGGAGTATGTCATGATTTTAAAACTAGTTTAAAATGAAATTGTGACACTTATTATAATGATTTTAAACTAGTTTAGAACTAGGGGTAAATGTTTCGAAAGGGTAATAATAAATTTGTAAAAGAATGTTACAAAATTTGATTTACAAAATAATATGTTATGATTTTATTGATACTTTTAATTAAAGTGTGGCAAATTCACAATCAATACAACCAATAAAATATCATCAACTTATTTTGTATTTATCATTTTTTGTAAACTTCTTTTACGGCTCTGGAACCGGAACCGGAACCGGAACCGGAATCGGAACCGGAACCGGATGTTTCAAAATGATTTTTAGCAATTATTTTTGTTGTTTAACGTTAACAAAAGTAGGGCGGTAGCAAATTGAAAAAAGACCCAAAATTAGGGTCTAGAAAGCAATTTAGCCAAACACGACTCCCACCCCACGATATAAGGCCGGCCCTCCTTTTCTTATCGCGCAGCCTCCCAAACTTCTTATCACTCCCGCTCATTCTTCCTCCACCCCTCTTGTTCGGCTTGGCTTCCCAAATCCCTGTAAGTTACTCACATATCGTTCCGTTACACGTTTCAAATCAAACTCATTCTCCCTCGTAAACTTGTTTAAATGCTGATTCGCTTCTTGATTTGCTGCTTTGTTTGAGCTGTTACTAGGGTTTGTTTGTTATTAGAGTCGATTTGTGCGGATAACTGTTTGAATTCAAGCTGAAAGGCGTACTCTAATTGTGTTATTCGTTTTGTGATGTTTAATTTTAGTAATCGTTGTTTGAGTTAGTTTTAGGGTTTCCTTTAATTTTAGGGGTTTTGTGTTTTTTTGATATATCAGTCAAAAATCTTATATAGGGTTTATGGGTCTGTCACTGTTCTCGAGTTAGAGCATTAGGGTTTGTGTTTTCATGCTCATTTTTTTGCTTATTTGTTATTTGTTGATTTCTCTTTGAATGTGAAAGAGATGCATAACTACCCTTTGGTGTCTGTTAACTGTCATTGCTTGTCAATTGTCTTGCAAGATTATTGTCACTGCCTGATCTTGCTTTTACTGAATAGTATGTGCTACGTCACATGAACACGTTCCGGTAATAATTATGTTATGCTTTTTCCAAATATCGAAAGTCTTTTTTGTTTGTTTGTGTATTGTAGGCCGTTAGGAGGATATTTTTGTTGGTGTATGCAAGTGTACATGCTTGCGAATTGTATATATTTGTGGTTGTGTGGTTGTTGTGATATAGTGTATACTTTTGCACACACTTAAGTTGGTTTGCTTTTCCAGAAAATGGCTGAGGAGCATTTCAATGAGAATGAATCAGCGGTTATGCCTGAGAACTCACACCCTCCAGAAATAGAAATTCAAGGGTCTGATAATGATTTAGATGGCAGCGGTGGCGTCAATGATGACGTAGCCACAGACACCGCTGCTGCTCCTACTCCAGCCCCTAATGCCGCTCCTATTCCTGCTCCTGCTGATACTACAGGTGTTCCAGAAAAGAAATGGCCTGGTTGGCCGGGAGAGAATGTGTTTAGGATGTTGGTCCCTGTTCAGAAGGTTGGTGGTATAATTGGCCGCAAAGGAGAGTACATTAAGAAAACATGTGAGGAGACAAAAGCTCGTATTAAGATTCTTGATGGTCCTCCTGGTACCGCCGAAAGGACTGTAAGTTTCTTAGTTATTCTTAGCTTACTTAAACAATATCACAATGCTAGTATCTGTTATTTGCCGCATAAATGTTTTGAATAGCTAGTATTCACATTCTAGCTGCCCGCTTACCGTGGAGTATTGGTCATCAGATGCCATAAACCTAAGTCTATCACGGTTTTGTCGCATATACATTATACATCTGTGTCTCTGCGTGCTTATAATTTAACTTAGGGATTTGTATGGCAGGATCAAAATATGACATTCCCATGTCATATAATAATTGTTCTTGAGTATTCTAATTTGCTTCACTAAACGGAAAATTACTGTTCTATTTTAGGTGGGTTTCTTATTTTGGTGGGGATAATAAAAGCTAGTTATTCTGCTTTTGTAGTCGCTGTTACAGGTCGGGCGTTTTGATCTTGATTTGGGTTGTTTTGTGGTGATGAGTCGTGACAGTAATTAAACTTTAATCTCGGAAATAGTAGGATCACCAGCATAGTTGTTGTTTTTTGAATGTGGAAGCATAATGGCGTGAGGAAGAGAGAAGACTTGTACCAATTAATATTATGCTGATGATAAAACTTGGAAGAAAGTAAGAGAAGACTATAAAAGTATTAACTTTATAAAAACATGGCGATTTTAATTTAAAGCAAATTAACTTTATAAAAACATGGTAATTTTAATTTAAAGCATACCTAACTGGCTGATTTAAGGGACCAGAGCAATATAAGACACATCTAAACCCAGGAAATATCAACATTGAACAAAAAGGTTAATATAATTAAGTTTATTTTACCACAATAACTTAGATGAATGTGTGCAGGTTCTCGCAATTTAAGGCAACATTTCAATTCCCAAAGTGCCTTCAATTTAGAAGACCCAAAGTTCCAGATTGCAGTGATCAGCATTGAGCATTACAAGTGCTGAAAGTTCTTCTGATTAACTGTCCGAAGTGCCTTATGGGGACATCAGTACCAAGAAGCATGCACTTTGTCTGGTAACTTCGGAACTTGGTCGGTAGGTGTCATGCCACACATTGATGAAGGTTCTAAATAAATACTATGAAAAGACAAATAATAAGTGAATTGAAGTTGAATAATTGATAAAAGTTCTAAATAAACAATCTGAAAAGACAAGTAATAAATTATCTGAAGTTTAATATATTTCACATCAATTGATAAGCCAGAATTAAGATCATCCAAGTTCTTCACTAACATTATCATTATAGTTGAATATCATTGGAGGTTTCTACTTTATGGGAACTACTAAGTATTCCAGGATTTATGTATTATGCTCTTTGGAAATGGGCCAACTTCTTCCACCCTGAATAATGTGAGCAGAGTCCTTCTGATTGGTCAAACCTAAGGTCCAACACGCTTTTGTCTGCATGCTTGTTGACATGAAGTGTTATGATATAATGTAGATGGTACCATAATGCTGTTATTGAATACTGTGTACTAACTACAAGGTACATATATGCTGGAAGCCATAAGATAACTTCAATACGATTGCTGGTCCGTGCATTAACTAATACTCCCTCTGTCCCGGAATGTTTGTCCCACTTTTATTGTTGTTAATACGAAGGTATTTTGAGCAATAAATTTAGGTTAAATTAATATTCATTAGGATAATTAAATTAATCTAAAATTATCGCTCAAAATTCCTTCGTATCGACAAAAAAAAAGTAGGAAGATCATTTCGGGACAGAAGGAGTATTTATTGAGAGCCAATTTGAAATTGTCCTTATCAATTCTTTAACTCTCTTTTCTCATATCACATGTTTGTGGTCTTTAAAGAATTTCAGCTCTGGTTCATCCTCTAGAATGATTAGATTCTTACTGGATTAGGGGCATGTGGAATTACCATGCAATCATTTTCCTGTTTTGGTGATTAGTTGGTCCTTGCAACAATGGAATGACTGGGGTACAAATGAGGACCATGATTTGCCTCCTATATCCTGCAAACATATTAGCCAATAAATGTGTCAAACACACTCCATGATGTCATTTCGCTTAATTTTTGGAAAGCCTAGAGTGCGAAATTCATTCTGGCTTCATGTCATCGAACCATAAAAATGTCGTTTGTCTATCAGTATGTGCAAGAAAAAGTAGCCTCGCTTCATACGAAAGAGTTAATATGTCAATTGTTTAGCTGATACATTATCAAACAGTCCTAGTAGTTTTTAGCTTTTATTATTCCATTTGAGGATTATAGTCAAAATGTCAGGAAGTCCTAAGCTCATTTTTCAAAGTGTATTCAGTTTTTCTTGGTAGTAAATTTGGGGACACTTGAATAAAAAGGAAGTAAATGAATGTAGATCTCCCTATCTACAAGGATCATTTGATATTTTACCATCCTTTAGAAATATCATGTTTATCTCATCTACCCTCAGTTTGTTAGCTTATTTGTTATTGCCTTTTTACTTCTCAATGTTCTCATATACTAGCAAATATGGTTCAAGTGAATACACATTGGCTTAATATTGTTATTTTGCCACAAAAGAAATATTTAACGCGCTTTAATATCCAACATATTAGTGTGTGTGTGTGTGCGCTAGTGCATGCACACTCATATCTCATTTAGGTGTTAGTGTTGGATCATATTACTTGTATCTTGATTGGTTCCTGGAGGGGAGATTCAATATTGTTTTCCTGCTTCTTGTACATTTGTTGGGTAAATGATTGTGCAGAGTTTGATTTATAAATTGTTAAATTCATTTTTCTAACTGTAACAAAAAGTTGGTATTCTTTTTTACAAAAGTTGAGTTCCGGGCTCAGGGCTTTTAGTGAGGAATTTATGAATCTTTTCATAAGATTACAATAAATTAGAAAAACAACATTAATAATTTTCCTGATAATACCTTTTGGGATATATGCTGTCTTATCAGGTGATGATCTCTGCCAAGGAAGAACCAGATCTCGCTATTCCTCCTGCCATGGATGGTTTACTGAAGATTCATAAACGCATTATTGACACCGACTCTGACCCTTCACATGCTCCACCTGGTGGCGGAGGGAAGATTGTCACAAGGCTACTTGTGGCTGCCACCCAAGCTGGAAGCTTGATTGGAAAGCAGGGAGCGACTATAAAATCTATCCAAGATGGTTCACAGTGTACAATCCGTGTCCTTGGAGGAGGTGATTTTTCCAGTCATTCTATTCCGTTTCGTTTGTTACACTTGTGGTCCTGTTGATATTGTAGCATATCTGCGCATTTGATTTTTGATGATATTATCAATACTATTAATGTTGTAAATGCTAAATCACTTTTTACTCAGGATCATACTTTTGCATGATCTGTTGCTCTATATTGTTCTCACGTTGGTCTTTTACTCCTTTGTTTCTACATTCATTCTCATTCTCTTTCCCTCTTCCTCCCTCTTCCTCCCACCCCCTTCCTCTCTCTCACTCTCTCCTGCTTTTTGCCTTCTTTGTTTAGTCCATTTATGATTCTAATATGTGCAGAAGTAATTGTGGACAGCTAATCATCCTTTTCTCTCTGACTTTTTCCCTTCACTTATGAGATGCTATTTTATTTTTCCTTGCTGTTTCTCTTCGATTTATTTTGAACTTCTGTGGGAATTAAGGTAAATCGTCGTTGTGTAAAGCAATAATTTTGAGGTTACTTTGGAACTAAGCATTATGCCTAGCTAGGTGTAGGATTCTCTTCTTTGTATACCTATTCTGTTCGTGAGTTGCATTTGAGAAGAACCTCAAAGGAGCTGTTGTGATTCATTAAACTGCTATTCAACCATGATGCTTGGCGTGCTTTATATATAACTGATATAATATCCATGGTGGGTAAAGAAAACGTAGTATCTGATTTGTTTGTAAATAAACTTTGCAGAAAACTTGCCAGTGTTTGCTATACCAGATGATAGTGTCGTTGAGGTAGAAGGGGAGCCTACAGGTGTACACACAGCAATTGAACTGATTGCATCACACCTCAGAAAATTTTTGGTTGATCGGAGTGTTATTGGAATATTTGAATCACAAGTAAGTTTGCACTTTTTTGTCAGGCTGTACGTATGAAGTTGCATGCCACAAATAACTTGTTATTTCAAATGGGGCTTTATTTTTATGGCCATGTAAAACCACTTTTTTGGTTGCTTTTGATGCCATTTTTTTTTTGGCCTTTAATCTGTGCCTATACAAAGAGTTCGTTTTGAATTGGTCATACTTCTGTATATTTTTACTCTAACAACAAGCTAATTTTCATAACGAGAGTTGTGGACTTTTTAGATTGTGGGACATGTCTTATCTGTTTTGGGGTTACACTTAATTCATTCTTGGGCTTGAATTGTCACCATTCTATTTTTTTACAAGAGTTGTTGCATAACCTGCTGTGAAATTGAAAAAAAAAAATATTATTTGATAGTAGTTCCATTTTATTGTCTGAAATACTATTTCATAGTGTTTGTATGATGATTTTTTTTTTTTTGATAGATGCAAATGGCTAGACCAAACCAAGAAATGCCCCCTCCTCAATCTTGGGGGCCTCCTCCTCAAGGTTTTCCCATGAATGCTGGTGGTGGACCTGGTTTTGGGCCTACTCCATATATGCCACCTCAACGCCAATTTGACAATTATTATCCACCAGTAGATGGGCCACCTCCAATGGACAAGCAGCCTCGTCAAGGTCCACCTTCTTACGGCAGAGATATGGGATCCCACGCATCAAATTTGCCACCACAACAATCAATGGTCACAAAGGTCTTAAATCTTTTTCTTAGCCCGGTTATAGATTCTGTTGCAGCGTGTAATTGCGGTTTCTTCTTCCTTTAGGTTTCACAGAACATGCAGATTCCTCTCCTATACGCAGACGCTGTTATTGGCACATCAGGTTCAAATATTAGTTATATACGACGTGCAAGTGGTGCTACAATTGCGATACAGGAGACACGGGGCGTTCCTGATGAAATGACTGTCGAGATAAGTGGATCTGCTTCACAATGTCAAACTGCCCAACAATTGATACAGGCAAGTTATTATTCTTTCTTCACTTTTTGAAATATTGTGTTTTATTGTTTCCTTTTATTTCACTGGTGCAATTTTTATTTTATTTTAAAGTTAGGGGTTGTTTTAGTGCAGTTTATTGAAGCTTGCCCCCCTTTGCGTGGAGATAAAATTGCCCTAAGTTTTATTTTCCCCCCTTTTACTCGGTGAAAATAATTTTGCCCCCCTTTCAAATAATTTCTGGCTATGCCACTGTTTATGATATTGACACTCGAGATGTTTAAGTTTCATATCTTTCCTCAAGAAACATATACATACAAGTAAAATAAGCATTCTTTGGATCCCTCTTGATTTATTTTCTGGAGTGCCTTATCACCACCTTTAATGATGCCATGGAAATGTTTCCTCTTTGCATTTTTGAAGATCTTAGGTTTGAATTGATGTTGCATTATTATCATAATTGACCCATCTTTGATCATTAAAATGTTTGCCATCAGAAGATTATTTTCTATTTTTCAAGGCCATTTCTTATTGATGTTTAGAAGCTCAATTTGTTTGTCCCTATCATTATATGTCTCGTTTTCAGTATGTTTTATGTGTGTAGATAGCCACCTTACTGGATTAATACTTTATGCACCAAATCAGATTTATTATTCTTTTGGTAATATTTTTCTCGTTTTGCTTCAATTGTGCAGAACTTTATTGCTGATGCTGCAAGTGCTGCTCAGAATTCAGCAGGCCCACCAGCTGGTGGCCAAGGAGGAGGGTATAATTCTTACCCTGGTAATGGTCCTGCAGCTTACCCATCTCAACCGCCCAACCCAACTGGTGGTTATGGTGGCCAGCCTCCTGCTGCAGGTGGAGACTATGGGTCCGTTTATGGAGCAAACTATGGTTACTAAACGGCCCCATCATGAAGACTTGTATGGTTGAGTTGAGAGAAGGATTTTAGAGATGTTGTATTGAGAGAGTCTATTTAGTATTTCTTTCCTAAACTAATCTTCTGAATTGTTGCGGCTTTTGCATGACTTAAATTATCCCTTTGGACAGCAATTTCGTTATGTTTAATACTTGTCTGTTAAATGACCCTGGCTTGTGTTTTGCTGTTGGTTCAATTCTCTGATTGTTATTGTTTTCAAAACAAAACAAATGATCTTTCTTTTTTTAAATGTCTATATTTTTAACCATATTTTCATTTTTGATTGTTTTTCTTGAAAGATTTCTACCCTTCACCCTTTTTTAAACTCGGGGGCCATAGGATTTGTCTAGAACCTTAAAAAAACTTGCATGTCCACAGTGCCAAACCAGATCAGCCAACTTCAATATGTGCTTTATACTCCCTTCGTTCCGCTCCAAATGTCTCAACTTTTCATTTTGTGCGTTCCATTTAAAATGTCTCAACCCAAAAAAGGAAAGTTTTTATTACTATTTCCACCCACTCATTCTCTCCTACTTTACTTTCACAACATTCTCTCTCCTAACTATTCCTTCCACTCATTCTCTATCCTCTTTAATTTTTCATATTCACAACATTTAAACTTTTTCTCTTTCCTACATCACTTTCCTTAATTCCCGAGCCGAACCCATTTTGAGACATTTCGGCGGGGGCGGAGGGAGTATTACACATCCACATCATACAACTTAAAAATAAAAATTTCTATTTACATGTCACAAACCCTGCAGCAACAAGAAACCTAATAATCTAAAGGCTGATGATTTCCAAATCAACACAAACCCAAAAACAAGAAAATATACAAGAATGCTACCTACCTATAATAATGCCAATTCAAGGAAATGGCTTTCCAAAGTAAACTTCTTAAACATAAATATTCAACTCTAAACATGTAATCCGGTCATCACAGAGACAAATGACAAGTGCTGAATCAAAACTCACCTTAAGTTCCTAATTATTAAAAAAAATAAAAAATCTATAATTCTCTGCACAGAAAATAAAATACCCAAGTCTTAGGATTTCATATAGGAGCAGAACAAGTAGTTCTAAAATGCCCCGTTTGGTTGCAGCGACTACAATGCACAACCCTCTTTGCACGGCCTCTATCTTCTGACCGAACCCTCCTCTTTCTTGGTCGACCAGGCGGTCTAAGCGACTTTGGTGGGTTAATGACAATTTCGTCCACACTGCTATCTTCACCCCCCTGTGATGATGTCCCCACACCCATCTCCTTCCAAAGGGTCTTATCTGGAACCGGGTGTATTGTCTTTGAGTATGCTTTCCTATAAGTAGTCACTGTGAAACAACTCTCTGTAAACCGATGAACATTCTGCCTGCAAGAGAGGAGAGCTGCTACTGCATGTGCACACGGCAACCCATATAGCTGCCATCCTCTACACAAACAACAACGATTTCGGATGTCGACAATATTTGTACCTTCATGAGAAATGACTTCAAATTCAGCTTCATTTGCTCTAAGCACCTGATAAGTTCGGGCCCGCTCGAGAGCCTCCGACACACGCCTTTCGGCAGCAGGAACAAGCAAGGATGTCCACTGCATACTAGTTTCTCTCCGTTCGTTAAACCAAGTCATTAATTGTCTTCGTATACACTCCATCATTTGGATAATCGGAAGACCGGATGCCTCTAATATCCATGCATTTAAAGATTCAACAATGTTAGCTGTCAGGTGCCCGAAGCGAGTCCCTTCGAAATATGCAGTGGCCCACAGGCGAGGAGGGACCCGGCGAATCCAGTATGCAGCTTCTTGTGATATTTCTTCGATTTCCATAACTTTTGAGTCGAATTCTAGGATAGTAAGAGCATTGGCGGCTTCCCAGAGAAGGTTGACAAGCATGGTATTGTTGAACTCCTTGCGGAAACTCTCACTAAGATGGCGCATGCAGAAGCCATGAAAAGCGGTAGGAAAATTTGCTTCGACTCCATCAACAATACTCTTTTGTCTATCAGACAAGATGGTAAGTCTTGGCATGTTTTCTGAGTTGATTTCCAGGAGGTTATGCAGCTCAGAGAGGAACCACATCCAGTTTTCATCATTTTCTTCATCCACAACCCCAAATGCCAACGGAAAAAGTGCACCATCTCCATCAAACCCCGTGGCAAAAAGTAATGTCCCAAGATACTTGCTTTTCAGAACAGTCCTATCAAGCCCAAGTAGTGGTCGACATGCATTCAAAAACCCATAAATCGAGGCATGAAAAGAAACAAATAAACGCTGGAAACAATTATCAACTGGATTCACGTAAACAGATGCAATACTTTCTGGATTTGTCCGTCTGACTTGGTCACAATATTGTGGGAGAAGGCGATAATCATCTTCAAATGACCCACGAAGGGCAGCCATTATTCGTTCCTTCCCTCTCCAGGCTTGTTTGTATGACAAGGTTATCCCATGAGTACGATGAATCTCTTCAAGAATCTCTTTTGGCTTGCATTGCGGATTTTCCTTGAGGCGTTGTTCCACAGAATTAGCAACCCACTGGACAGAAGCTTGCTGGTGACCAAGATGAGCGATTCCACCACAAGAATGTTCGCCCTGAATAGTCCTAATCGTGAAGGTAGGAACACCCGGAAGCTTTGCTGCGTGAATTCTCCAAGGGCATCCTTCACTAGCACACTTGGCAGTAAAACGGGTCTTGTCAGACTTAACAGTCTGCATCTCAAAGTGAAGAGCAATTGCAGTGTGCCTCAATGCCCTACGACAACTTGCAACATCAGGAAACTCTTGGCCAACGGTTAATTCATAGTTAGGAGGAGGAGCCACAGTTCGGCATTGAATGACTGGAGGAGTGATCACAAACTGAGGCTGCTGAAAATTGATTGGTAAGGCACCCATTTCAGCATTCTGGTGCACAACCAGCTCTAAGTTCCCTTCATCAATCTCATGGTTCTCAACAACTGCCAATTCATGATTATCAGATAGACCTAACTCATGACTGTGATTCGATACGCCCAATCGAGGATCATGATTTCCAACAGTAGCTGCATTTTCTTCAACACCAGGCTCACCATCCTGGCCCTCCTCTTCTCCGTCTTCTTCATCATGTTCATATCCATTCTCTTGTTGATTACTAGTATCAAATCCATTGCCATTTTCATTGGCAAGGTTTTGAACATGTGAGATAGCAAGTTCATGGTCTAAGAGTAGTTCACGGTCATGACCACTCCCTAAACCTACATCCTGACCAACCACTGAATTATGACAGTGCAGTAATCCCATTTGCTGCTTCACAACCAACGGTACATCCCGCCTCGGCCCAAGAAGTGGATCATGGCTGTCCATGATTTAGACCCTCCAAGCTTCCTAACTAGGACAATTTCAGATGAAACAAATACATCATTGCAGGAACAATTAAGATTACTAAGCATGCAATTTGCACAATAAGTATTTACGGACACCAGCAATGTAAAACATAAGTAATGGATAGCTTCAATTTTAGCAGCTACAACATATTAAAAGAAAAAGAAATCCACAGGGGAAGGCATTAAAATAATTCATAATTAACACCCATATAATTCTCTCAAAAAAAGAAGCTAAACTACACAAGATCAAGGGTTGGCATAGTGGATAAGACTCAGCCTACCTGCATGATCACATGCTCGAATCTCATGGGAACAAGGAGGATTTTCGGGATAATAGAATATAATAGATGTATTAAAAAAAATACCCAACAACAATGGGGAAACCCTCACCTCCAAATTCCTCCTCATGAGACTCGAACTTGTAGAGACATGCATGTAAGGTTAGATCCTTATCCAGTAGGCTATCCCCTTGCTCTCAAATTGTCCAACGCAATATTTACCAACTAATATAATGAAAAGAAGACCCCAAACAAGAGAAAACCTAAGAATGTACACGGATAAATCACATCAAAATATTTAGTTACTAAAAAAACTCATCATGAAAAAACTCAAAATGCCAAATAAAACTAACTTGTTTTCAATTAGAATCACTGTAGCATTAGCAAGAGTAAGACGTCCAAATGGTCAGACTTCAGAACATATGCCGATTGCAACCGGAAAGGAGAAAAAGAGATCCAGGTGCACAATAAACAAAAATGTACCACATATAAAGCAACTTCACAACAAGGGTTGCAGTAAAGGGGGAGGGCTTGCTCAATTGGGCATGTTCAAATTTTCTAAACCAGGACTATGGGAGACAGGGGCAGATTTCATATAGGAGGTGGGGGTGCTCGTGCACCCGGTCAAATTCTATTTCTAGTTTTAAAAAAATATAAAATTACACTATTTACTAAGTGCACAAACAGATAAGATTAGTTAATTTTCACCCTCGCATGACAAATCTTACTAAGAACCAGGTTTCAAATCCTACTAGCTACAAAAAAATTCAAATTATTTTTAGTCTCTAGTATGAGAAACGAACCCTTTTTCAAAATCTTACTTAAATTCTTTTATCATCATATCATAAATAGTTTTTATTTATTATTCAAGTTAAATTTTCAAGTAAACAATAAAAAGAAAACGGTGGGTTAAAGATTAGCAGATATTTATAATTAACTTTTGTTTTATAATCTTGCCAAGTTTGAAAAAAAAAATAGTTTGAACTTTTATAATGTAAATTGTGCACTGTCAAAACATACTAGATCCGCCATACCGAGGGGCTTCAGCTCCATAGTTGTCAGTAATAATAATTATAAATATCATGAATCACAATCTCAAAATATTCATATGACAAAACAGAAACCCTGCTAATTAATCCTCAATTGCAGCAGCCTGAATTACAAAAATACATAAACTGAAAATCAACACTCACCAAAACCAGGGCAGATAGCGAATTATAAGAAGACGAATGAAGATGCGAAATGGAAACCTGCAAACAAAACAACAGATCATGTTGAAGAAATTAAAGAAAATTGAATTTGGCGGGTAAGGAAGGGAGAGAAGGTGAAATTACCGGAAGGGGGAAGAAGGGATTGGGAAGAGCGAAGGAATTTCTGTAGGGGCAAAAGGGTATCGGAAGGTCAATTTGTGCCCTTCGGAGGCTGCGCTGCGCTGCTTCTTCTCTATCTGAAAAAGAGGGCATTTAGGTCATCCCTCTTTTTATACTTTTCCGACTTTACCCCCCAATTCACTTTCCATCTAGTAATTACATCATTTTTTATTTTTAAAGAATTCATTTGATTTTTTTGTCTTTTTTTCAAAAAAAAATAAAAAGAATTCATTTCATTTTTTGATTTTGTAATTTTACATCATATCATCTTCAAGAAATTAAAGAAAATTATCATATTTTGAATATAAAAAATTATTTTTGAGATAAAGCGACATTTATAGCTTCTTCTTTTTTATTGAAAGTTGCCTAAAAGGGTATATATATATATACTCCCTCCGTCCCGGCGAAAGAGCCACAAAATTTGTCCGGCACGTAAAATAAGAAATGTGATGTAGGAAAGAGAAAAAGTTTAAATATTGTGAGTATGAAAAATTAAATAGGAGAGAGAATGAGTGTGAGGTGATGTAAGAAAGAGAATGTTGTGAGTGTAAAAGTAAAGTAGGAGAGAGAATGAGTGGAGAGAATAGTGATTTAAGGTTTCCTTTTTGGGAAAGTGGCTTTTTAAATGGGACGCCCAAAAAGAAAATAAATGGCTCTTTCGCTGGGAAAGTGTATATATATATATATACACACACTCCCTCCTTCCCGTTCGAGGGGACATTTTTGTATCCTTGCACGAAAATTAAGAAAAGTAATGTAGGAAAGAGAAAGTGGGGTATGAAATAGTTAGTGGATATTTATTGTGAGAGTATGACAAGTGGGTCCCATAAATAAAGAAGTAATAATTTTTTTTCAATTTTTGGGTTGTGCCTTTTAAATGGGACGCCTAAAAAGAAAATTTGTGTCCTTTCGGGCTTGGCGGAGAAAGTATATACTCCCTCCGTCCCAATAAATGCTTCATCATTTTGATTCGACACGTAAATTAAGAAAAAAGATAAGTGGAGAAAATGTTGTGAGTGTAAAAGTAAAATATGAGAGAGAATGAGTGGAGGGAATAGTAAATTTGAAAAGTGTTATGAGTATAAAAGTGAAATAGGAAATAGAATTAGTGGGTGGAATAGTAAAGATTCTTTGCCATTTTAGGAAAGGTGAAATGGGACCCCCTTTTGGGTAATTGGTGAAGCTTTATTGGGACGGAGGGAGTATATATCAAGTATATTTTGAACTATGTATTTTTTATCATTTTTCTTTCCTTTTTTTTTTTTTTTTTTTTTGTCTATTTTACACGGTCTAGAAGTTTTGCATTTTATTTGTATAAATTGTTAACAGATTTGCAATTATATAATTCATCTATTTTTGAAAGATGATCTCATTTTTTTAGTGGTTAATTTGATTGAACATAAATGAAAAATTTAGGAAAAATACTTATCCTAATAAATATTTAAACTTGTTTTAAAAATTATTAAAAATACTACCAATTATTTTTTAAAAAATTTCATTAGAATATTTATTTATTTTTATGAAAATTAAATCAAATTAATGGCTAGAAATGAAATGACAAAAGAGGGTGAATATTGGTGAGAAGGGCAAGAAAGGGAAACCAGTTAGTGGTGGAGGGCATACCTGTTAATAAAGTGAATATGGGGGTTGTACCAGTAACACAAAAGTAAGGGCACTTCTGTACGACCACCTCTTTATTTATTTTCATTTTTTAATTTCCATTTTTTTTTTTAATTTGTTTTGAAGAGACTTTATTGAGATCATAACTTCCTTTAAGACTCGAAAAAATTGAAATCAAATCTGATAGACTGATACACCACATTATATAGCGTCAGCTTCTATTGAAGAATAGACGCTGACGCTATAATGATGACATGACTAATGTATAACTTCTCGATTAAAAGTGGTACACAAAAGATTTGTTCTCCAACTCGTGATAAGAAACCCGAATTTGGCCAGCTCAGATTCTCTTTCTTCTGTCTCTATCATACATAAGTAATATGGCTCCAATGATCGCTAAAACGAATGAAAATATGTCTTCTATAGATCTGCCATACACCCCCTCCCGATCCGAAAAAAGACAAGAGAAACATAATAAGCTTTCATCAAGAGACAATGAAAAGTAACCAACCTCATGGTTTTATAAAACCAGAAGACATTTATCAGTGCCTTCCAAAAATGATGCATCTACAATGGTGATTGCAGAAAACACAACAACAACATTTCTCAGCTCCACTTCTATGGCAGCAATCCCCATCCCCTAGTTAGTCACCATAACAAATACGACCAAAAAAAAAAAAGAAAAAAGGAAAAAAAAAAAAAAAAAAAGAAAAAAAAAAAAAAAAAGAAAAAAAAAAAAAGAAAAAGAAAAAAGACCCTTAATAAAATCAATCTTGCTAACTTCTTTTTTCCTAATCAGTGGCTCCAGTACAGGAAGATCAACTCGACAGTTGTGAAATATATCATTTGTTCACTATACCCTCTACCAGAGACGATTGAAGTTTAGGCAAAACTTCAGAAACCACATTTTGCAAAGCAACACGGTTAATAATTCGATTCTTGCTTCCATTTACGATCATTTCTGAGAGAAATGTGATTTCTTCAGCTTCTATATTTTGTTCAAGCAATTCATTCCAAAATTTATCATCCTCGTTAATGTTTGACCCCCTCAAGAGTTCAATGACTTTGTTCAAGGTTGCAACATTTCTACCGGCACCACAACCCATTGCAGTTGCAGCACCCACAGCATTTGCAAATGTTAATGTGTAAACCAACGGCATATTGTGGATATAACCATATGCTATTGCTGCTACATAACTGTCCCCACAACCAACAGTATCAATGACATTAACCTGTTGAATTTAAAACAATATAAATTATTACTAACCAACCAATATAAAGAAGCAGAAAAAGAGATGGAACTCTAGCAGGAACCCAACTTATAACTGGAACAAAAATGTTTCATGGTATTTATACCCCTAAATTAGAGGGACTAATGGTGCCTTTTGCCCACAAATTTTTAATTAATTGATGGAATTGAAAATTGTCAGAACGTTATAATAACCACATTATTGTTATAAGAAAATATGGATAGTGGATATAAGTATCAATACGAAACTATAAAATGATACCTTGAATGAAGGTGCACAAGAGATGTTTGATTTTGTGATTAATATTGAACCCTTTGGGCCCATTTTAACAATCACCCATTTCGTGCGAACTCCTTTTCTGAGCAATTCCTGTCCAGCTAATATCGGATTATCTAAGCCTGTCAACGATTCTGCCTGGTAAAACACAAGTTATTATTGTGGAGCAGGTTAAGTTGATTCTATAATCATACAAGTATTCAGTAAAACGTATCAAAGTAAAAACCAAACCTCCTCGGAAGTTAGAAGAAGAACGTCAGTCATCCTCAAACATTTGTCAAGTGCTACTTGTTCTTGAGGTGTACCAGTAGAAAGAGACTTCCCCCTTGGACCAGGGTCAAAAAAGATTGATGTACCAACTTCCATAGCGTACTCCATAGCAGAGACAATCAACATTGGGGGAAGCTCGTCAAAGCCATAACCATTACAAAACAGGACTTTTGATTGTTTGATAGCCATCTCTACGTCATGAGATAACTTCCTCATCCAAGAAAATGCTGGGTCTTTACTGAAATCTGCTCGACTAGTAAACAAAGGATTGAGAAGTGAGTACTTTCACAAGCTCTTCTTTCGGACAAAAACTCATTCAATTAAATAAAATTGAACGGACCTCCAATTAATTACTTGTACCTGCAAAAGCCATGTCTTTGCAATGGGTCCACAAGAACCCAGCACAAAAGTGTCTCATACGCAGCATTGGACGTTTGAACACCATCCTTGTCTTCATTCATCCCAACTACACCAACTCCCTCATCATGAAGAACATCTAAGAGGAACCGTCCATAGATTTCATCACCAACATGACCAATTGCAATACACTGGAGTCCTAGTCTGGCTGCTGCTATAGCCATATTGCAGTTTCCTCCAGCTTCCCAGTACCTCTATTAGAAAAACCAATCATTCAGACCCAATCAAAGAAGATATTAAGTACAAAACTAGGCTTGAGGCTTAAGAATATATAAGCACTTAATGGTGGACTTATTATTTGGTCACTTACAGGTAGTAGTATAAGTAGAAGGTATGACATAAGAGAATCAGAATCTTTGCATGCTTAGTACTTGCTGATTCATGGGTTTCACTGCCTTTGGCATTGCGTTACTTATTGCGCATTGACCAAATTAGTGAAAATGGTCATAGATAAGATACTTTTGGTCAAGCTTTTGATATGGTACAAGAACAACTCCTCATAATGTTTCCCTCTCTATCCCACTATCTATACTCCTAATATTCCCCTCTCTATCGCACTATCTATACTCGCAACAAGTACACACTATTCTCTACAATAATTCATGAACTATCCGGACCTTCAACATATAACACATCAAGAATCACTATCTCGACAGGTTTCTTCAAACATGATAAGTGAAGTTGCCTAAAATTAAACACCATCATAATTCATAAGCTAAAGCAATTTGATCAAATAAAGTCAGCCTTTGTTCCGATTAATTTGGGTTTGGCTGCATGAATCCTATTTGGTAATATTAAAATTAAAGCAACTTGACTCAATTGGAGGCATGAATTCCATTTGATCATATGATCAAATAAGCATCAAGAACACAATCATTCTAACATTCAGTAAATCATTAACAAAAGTGAAAATTCTCACAGTTACAAACCTTATCGGGAGTCGATTTGGCGAGTTGGTCCATATAAGCTTTACGTTCTTCTTTGATAGAAGGGGGCAAACTGGGGACACTGAGTATAACATCAACACAGAGGTTCCCCAAAGTGGCGACATCAAACTTTTTAGCAGCCGCCGTCGTAATCAACCCGCCGCCGGGGGAATCAGTCGACGGGTGAATGGGAAGGGAGACTTGAATTCCATTAGCGTTGCAGTTGATGGGAAATTGAAATTTCTTGAATCTGTAATTGTGAGAGAGTTTTGGATGGATTACAAGTCTAGGGTTTTGGAGAAAAACTGGAGTACGGCGTGGGTGAAATCCATTGTTGGATGGGGTTAGGGATTTGAGGGTTAAGGTTGGATTATGCATTCAAGTGAGAAATTTAAGAAAGAAGAGAGTGATTTGGAGAGGGAAAAAATTAGAGAATATGGGAAGAAGAAGAAGAAGGGGAAGATGAAATGGAGTTGCAGGGTCAAGTTGCCACCAGTGTATTACTATTATTCTCTCGCTCTTGTTCGTTGCAAAATTGTACCAACGGATTTGTAACAAATAAACAAATCCTAGGCCAAGTAAAGATCCGTTCCCCCGTAAAATGTTTTTCGAAAAATATTTTACACATTATTTTTTAGTGTTTGATAAGCACCAAAAAATGGGGAAAATGTTTTTTGAAAATATTTTCCAAAAAATATTTTCTCCAATTTTCGTCGTAAAATGACTTACGAATTTTTCCTAAATAAAACATTTTTCGAAAAATGGTAACACCCTCGCACCTAACTTTTCATACACCCTCACGTTACCCCCCCCCACACTCACCACCACCACCCACTACCCCCCCCCCCCACTCACCACCACCACCCCCTGCCCCTCTCGGGTCAAAAAAAAAATTAATCATTTAAAATTTATTTTTAAAAAGTTTTTATTATTACTTCAAATGAACTTTGATCAATAATTTTAGATTAATTTACTTATTCTATTAAAAATTTATAATTTGTTATTGATGATGTATTATTAACAAGTTTTTGTTTTTCATTTGTATAAGTTTTAGTATAAACCAAAAGAATATTTTTATTTTATTTTTTATATTTAGGTGGCTATCTTAACTTAGAGGCTATGAGAAAGGTGGGCACATGTTTGTTTATATTAAAAAAAAATAAAAAATAGAACTTTTTGGAGAAATATAAAGTACGCATATTTTGTTTTCCATTTGCAAAATGTGAATAATTTTAAAATCTATTCCACCAAAATGCCATGATTCAGAATTTGGATTTGCTTCGTAAAATCCTTTGCTTTGCTGCAGATCTCTAGTGGTGAAACTGTGTGACACCAACGACAACAAAGCCTTAATCTTAAAATAATTTGGGATTAGCTAACATAAATTTTTATATGTCATCGTGAAAAAAATAATAATAATAAAAAATATAAATAAATAAATAAATAAATAAATAAACAAATAAATAAATAAACATACAAATCAAAAAAAAAAATAAATCAACCCTCCACATGGATTTTTGCCCTCCACTCCGGCCTCTTCAACACCATACTTTCATCCACTCCAAGTAAACTCATATCATTTTCAATTACTCTAATCCAAGTTTGTTTGGGTCTTCCCCGCCTCGCCATTTTATCATTTCTCCACTGTTCCGGCCTCCTAACCGGTGCATCACTCGGTCTCCTTCTCACATGTCCAAATCACCTTAGACGATTTTCCCTCATTTTATCCTCAATGGGCGCAACTCCTATTTTACCTATGATCACCTCATTCCCCAATCGATCCTTTCTTGTATGACCGCACATCCATCGAAGCATACCCATCTCCGCCACATTCATCTTATGCACGTGACACTGTTTCACGGCCCAACATTCGGCGCCGTAGAGCAATGCCGGCCTAATTGACGTGCGGTAGAATTTTCCCTTTAATCTATTGGGCATGCCGCGATCACATAGAAACCCTGTGGCACTCTTCCACTTCAATCAACCTGCTTTAAATTTAATCATATGAGCCACATCTCCATCTAATTCTCCATCCTTTTGGATAATGGATCCCAGATAGCGAAAAAACTCAGAAGCTTGGATAATATTTCCATCAAATATGACCGTCTCTGCCTCCCTACTTCCAACTCTGCTAAACTTACACTTCAAATATTCAGTCTTGATTCTGCTTAATCGAAAACCTCGAGATTCCAAAGTGTGTCTCCACAACTCCAATTAACTTTCAACACCCTCTCTTGTCTCATCAATCAGCACAATATCATCTGCGAACAACATACACTTTGGTATATCATCTTGGACTGACCTCGTCAATTCGTCCATTATCAAAGCAAAAAGAAAGGGGCTAAGTGCGGAACCTTGATGCACTCCAATCTTTATAGAAAACTCTTCAGTCTTTCCAACACAAGTCTGTATACAAGTACTAACTCCATTATACATGTCCTTGATAATTGATAAGTAGTTATTATATAGTAATTTATAGTGTTTTTATTACATTATTTACCTTAAATTGTGTACCAATTAAGTATAAATTAGCCCTTTTTTGTATATATCTTCGATTTTATGCTTGGTTGGTATTTTGTATGATTTTACAAGTTTTTTAGGTCATTCTACGAAGTATAAGGGGTTCAGAGCATAAAGCCTTGAAAATAGAGGGACCAGAAATGAAAAGTTGCTGAAGACCAGTCAAATAAGCTCTGCTCGGTCGAGCAGATACATTGACTAGGCCGAGCACTCTCTGTTCAAGCCAAAAGGTGCCATTCCGCAAGAGATGTGTCCCTAGCATAGAATGCCTATATAAAGGCTATTTGTACTCAGTTTAGGATATCCGAAAATAGTCAAAAAACACATCCAGCAAGGATCATATTATACTTAGAATGTATAGCAAAATACTCTAGAAATTTATACACAATGTTCAAGGTGTATCAATGATTCGTGAAAAGTCTTGTATACTCTTGAAGATGGTGAATGCAATACAAGGATTATTTTCCAGCCATTGTCTCTCTTTTATTATAAATAAGTATCTATTTTCTTATCTCAATTTCTTATTTACTTCTTTTATTATTTCATTGGTTTGAGTAATCCTCCATTTCTCGGAGTTGAAAACTCAATTATTTATTTTCATGCTTCTCTTACATGTCATTTCAATTCTATTCTTATAAATCTTAAATACTTGCAATTAGGGAGACGATCTTAATTGTATAGCCTCAGTTAATCGAGAGAAGGACCTAGCGGAGAATCTCGATTAGCGGAACTCTAAGAATGGAACTAGGTCAATAAATTACAGAAAGTAATTTAAAGACCTAGGGATGATCCTTTAGTGGAAAATACGTGAGATTGATGGACTTAATGGATTTTGATTTATACGGTACCCTCAAAAGGTGAGTCGGATTTCCCGCGCGACGAACGGGATTACACTAAGCCGGACCCTCGAGAGAAAGGCCGGTAAGTTTTAAAATACGTGTGCTATTTAGCACAACTTAGCGTATCATCCTTGAACTTGACACTTTTATCTTAAAACAATTTCTTTATATTATTCTTAAACTGCTTGCAAATATGAAGACGTTTATATTTGTGAAATCATAGTTAATTAAGAGAAGGACCTAGCGGAGAATCTCGATTGACGAGACCTTATAAAGAAACTTGTCCATTGATAGTTCAACGGCCTAGGGGTGTTCTTTGAATAGAAAGTATGTTGATTTTCGATCTTAATGGATTCTTTCTAATTGTGGTTAGCTAGAGTTAAGCCGGAATGCCCGTTTGTGACAGGGCGGGAGTATCATAAACGGAAATCTCAAACAGTTAGGACATGATTAGTAAGGGATATAAACGCTACTGTCTTAACCCGAAGTAGTGTAGGCCTAGCATATCATCCTTGTTATTTTGATAAAAACCTTTATCTAAAGCATATTTATTTGTTTTCAATCCCGAGAATACTATCATTATATGTTAGAGTAGTTTATATATCTTCCTAGTATTTTATCTTACAAATTCTTATCTTCCCCCAATCATTTTATCTACATATTTATATAAAGACAAATATCATCCCAAGGTAAACCCTGTCTCTGTGGGATCGACCCGTACTTGCACCCGCTATATTACAATAGCTCGTGCGCTTGCGGATATTAAATAAATCGAAAGGTTTCGACCGAACAATAATATCAATATATTTATTTGAAACACCCTTCTTTGCTAATGCCCACCAAAGTACCTCTCTTGGCATTTTATCATACGCCTTCTCCAAATCAATGAAAATCATATGCAAATCTTTCTTTTGATCCCGATATTTCTCCATGGTTTGTCTCATAAGATATATTGCCTCCATAGTCGATCTTCCCGGCATAAACCCAAATTGGTTATTCGAAATATCCACAATTTTTCTCAGTCTTTGTGCAATCACTCTTTCCCAAAGTTTCATAGTATGGCTCATTAGTTTGATCCCCCGATAATTGACACAATCTTGGACATCACCGTTGTTCTTATACAAAGGGATCAGAGTACTCTTCCGCCACTCCAATGGCATTGTGTTAACTCTCCATATCTTGTTAAATAGCGTTGTTAACCAATCTATTCCCCTCTCCCCGAAACATCTCCAAACCTCAATTGGTATACCATCCAGTCCTACAGCTTTCTTCAATCTCATATTTTTCATTGTCATTTCCACTTCACTCTTTCGAAATCTCCGCATAAAATCTCGATTAACCATACTCGAAGATATATTTAAATCTCCAATATCCTGCTTTTGACCGCCATTGAACAAGGTATCAAAGTACGAACTACATCTATCTTTTATCTCTTTATCCCCGACTAGAACTCTTTGGTCTACATTCTTCACACATTTAACCGTCCCAATATCTCGTGTCCTCTTATCCCTCATACGAGCGAGTCTGTAGATGTCCTTTTCCCCTTCTTTTGTATCCAACTGTGACAAGTTATATTAAAAAAAAAATAGAACTTCTTGGAGAAATATAAAAATACATTTTGTTCTAAAATGTTATATAAAGTATTTAGTAATGTATTACCTGACGTAAAAAATAATATTTTTACTTGTACAGTTTTTCAGAATAATATACTCCCTCCGTCCCGCTAATATTAGCACACTTTCCTTTTTGGGCGTCCCGCTAATATCCGCACACTCCCAAAAAGGAAACTTTATATTAATAAAATATTCACCCAACCCCACTCATTCTCTCTCCTACATTATTTTAATACTCACAACACCATTATAATTTATTACACCCTCCACTTATTCTCTCTCCACTCATTCTTTTACACTCACAACATTTTATTAAAATATCATATTCCTTAATTCCCGCGCAAACAGTGTTTGTGCTAATATTAGCGGGACGGAGGGAGTATATATATACTTCATTCATTCGGTAAAAAATAACTGTCACTTTTCAATAAAATGTTCAATCCACAATAATTGTCGCTTTTTGTGATCAAAAAGCATTCAAATTACTACTATACCCCCACATTGAAACTTGTTTCAACTATTTATTGATTGATCCAAAATAATTGTCGCTTATACTATCAAAAGTAGACATGTCCAAACAATTTCGATTTCGGTTCCCGATTTTGGAATCGCCGATTCTCGATTTCCAAATAGCCGGAACCGTATTCGAACCATATTAATTCGGTTTCGGTTCCATCACCATCTAACTTTTTTTTTTTTTTTAATCCAAACCTCTTAAGACAGTAAAGACGCTAACTAATCTGTTTTTTTTTTTTTTCACTTGGGGAATATGTTTTTGGAAATAATGAGAGAAGTGGACAAAATTCTAATAAAAATTCTAACAATAAAAATTCTGGTTCCAACGGTTCCACCGGTTTCTCGGTTCTCAATATGATGAATTCGTATTCGAACCGTTTCAATTCGGTTCCCGGTTACGTTCGATTCCCGATTTCGGCGATTCCCAGTTCTCGCCGATTTTCGATTCCGATTTTATCCACCGAATTTATTTGGACATGTCTAATCAAAAGTATTCAAATTCCTATTATACCATCTCATTTGAACTTGTTTCAATTATTTATTGATTTTTTTATTGTGTAAAGTAATATATAAGAGAGGAATAATAAATCGTCGGGACGTCCCGTCCCGCCATACAAATGGGACAGGATGGGACGGAATATTTTAGTCCCGTCCCGTATCGTCCCGTTTCCGTCGCGGGACAACTTATTTTTATCCCGTCCCGTCCCGTTTTCCCGTATTGACCCGTACAAGTATTAGGTCTCACTTGTGAAGATCTGTAATTGGTCTTGCTCAAAACATCTTCCTTCTTTTTTAACAAAAAATATTGTTATCATATTACTGCAACTTCGCTACATTGATGACCCTTGGAATTGTTGTTTGTCACCTGACTCACCTGTTGATATATAAATTCTCTTGATATACATGGCATTCAATTAAAGTCGTTAACCTAGTTTTGCCTTGTGCAGGGATGGAGGGAGTATATAAGGGAACATAATAAATAATGGTTCTCCATCTTTCCAAGTTACTAACTAACTAGTATTAATAGTTGATTTGGTAAGAACACATTATAAACACAAAGATGAAATGACAATATTTAGATCGAAATACTGAATTGATGACGAAGTATTTTCGGGATCCCGCAAATGGGACGGGATGGGACGGAGTATTTTCGTCCCGTCCCGTTCCCGTCGTGGGACAACGTAATTTCGTCCCGTCCCGTCCCGTATTCCCGTATTGACGGTTCTAATAACCATCCACATAATATTTTTTTTTTTTTTTTGATACCAAGGTTCCCAGCTTCACCGGACTAATCCTGGACCACCAGATACCGGTTCCTCAAGATCTTTGGCAAGGTAAATCGCATGTGCCCTATCAGGGGTGACTGCGCTCCTGCCGAGGCAATTGCATCACTCTTACAACACCAATTGGCTGCTCCAGCTGCTCCTGCTAAGATTCAAACTCCCCACACTGAAAATACAAGCCCAACAATGCTGCTTCCTTAACTGCACGGATATGCCCCGGGGGACTCCTAAGAACCCTGAAACCAAGATAGGAATTAAAGCTCAAAGAATTTTCTTGGGGGGACTCGAACTGGTGACCTCCCCTTCGGAAGGCCACCAAGGTACAACTGGGCCAAGGCCCTTTGGGTACCATCAACATAATATTTCATCATACTTTTCATAAACAATCTTGTGGCCTTTCTTATAAGTTTATTGCCAAATTGACATTCGTACTATTTGAGGGTCATCAATTTCAAATACGTAGTTCCTAACTAAACGTCAAATGTCATACTATATTTTTAATTTAAATTATACCACTTTTTCTAACACCCGTCGTAAAACTAACGGCCTCATCCACACAAGCATCACGTGACTAACACCCGTTAATAAAATAACGGCCATTATTTGATTAGCCATTATTTTTTAACGAATGTTAGTCATGTAATGCTAATGTAGATGGGGTGGGGTCGTTAGTTTTATAACGTGTGTTAAAAAAGGTGGTCTAATTTAATTCGAAAGCAAAGTACGCAGATGACATTTTACGTTTAGGAACTACGTACGTGAAATTGATGATCCCTAAATAGTTTAGGAACTACGTACGTGAAATTGATGATCCACGAATAGCACGCATGTAGATTTGGCAATAAACTCCCTTCCTTACCAGCAGGGATAACGATGAGTCAGGTTTGACATTCCCAAACCACAATGGATCAATATGCCAATGTTGCATACAGATATGAAACTCTGCAATGAAGTTTTTTTAACTTGTACAATCTGGAAAATTTCTTTAAACATTATCCAAATAGGATCACAAAAAAAAAAAAAAAAAAAAAAAAAAAAAAATTAAAAAAATCTTTCACCATGCTTGAACTCTTTTAACTTCAGAAGTTTAGCTGGTTCGGCTTGAAGTACAAACTGCTTTATTAAATCAAATGCGAAGATACCTCCGTGCCTTAATACAAACGCGAGAAATCTAAAACTTTCAGTCGTAGCGAGAACCTGAGGGCAAAACTGTTAATTTTGTCACATTGGCATAAACGAAATTCCGCTATTCTACAGGGTTATTTCTGGCCGTAATTGTTCATCAGTAGCCAACTCATTTAGTCTGCAGACAACTTTCTTAGCCAAATCACCATATGCTTTTGAGACTGGAGAATCAGGATTAGATATGCCAATTGGGACGCCTTCATCCGCCCCACTTCTTATATCCTGCTCCAATGGTATCTATGATGGTCAAACATAGTCATTAGTCAGATTTAGTTAATGCAAACTGTTCAGAAACTACAAGCTAAAGGAGGCTCCTGAGCCAGGTTTGATATAGGCTTGACCCATCCAATACTATTGCCTTCTATGAGTCTCAGGGTATTCAATTATTCATTCTTATTTAGTTTGGGTAGGACAAGTAAAAAATGGGTCGGATCCATGAAATACAATGTATTTTAGTTAACAAAAATGATAAAAGTAAATAATTCAAAGAACGATTGAAATAATGTTGAAGTATTTAACGCAAACAATTTATTAAAATATATTACTTCGTATAAAAAAGAAATTCATAAATTTACTAATTAAACTTGGGATAATAGGAAGAAAAAGACCAAAAACAAAAAAAATGGGAAAAAAGCCTAACTAATTAATTAAGATTAAAAAAAATGTGAGGAAATTAGGAGAAAGAGAAAAACAAAACTGCTAAGAGTGAAAAGAAATGAGAGAGAGAGAGAATAGCAGGGGGTGGTGGAGGACAAATAAAATTAATTGAAAATTTGAAAGGGTAAGGTTCGAACATGGATTTGAAAGGAACATCAAAAGCTTTAACTTCAACCCCTTCTACCGCCGAACCACACCACTAATTTGCTAATCTTAAAGTTAATTATATATATACATATATAACAAAAATATGTGGGCAAAAATAAATAGGTTCCATCGCATTTCGCACCACATGGGGCGAGTCGCCCCTCTGCCCCCCTCAGCTCCGCCTGATTCAAACATTTTACCAACCTACTTTCATTTCCATCACCAACCTTAATAAGGTTTACTTATAACTCCATTACTCCCTCTTCTTCCTTTGTTGGCTCTTATCCTCTCCCCTCGGCATCTTCTTTCTTTCTTGGTCGACAATTTGGGAAGTTCAATAATTTTAACTGAACAATTATCGAAATGAGACTTATCTTTTTGGAACAAACAAAAATGGCAAATGTGAACATCATTATGGGACGGAGGGAGTATCAAAAATACATTCGGCAGAGTCTATCAATAAAAGAGCTGCCGAAGAGCAGCACTTCTAGCTATCGTGACAGATCATATTGGGGAACACACAACAACAGCAACAACAAAGCCTTAGTCCCAAAATAATTTGGGATCGGCTAACATGAATCCTCATATGTCATTGTAAAAGAAAAGATGTGAGGAAAAAAAAGCTAAAAGAAGAAATAGGGGAACATACCTCGCCAAGAAATTCCATACCCATATCATTGGCTGTTTTACGAGCTCCTCCTTTCCCAAAAATGAATGAAGGTTCGCCACAATGTGGGCATTTAAAGTAGCTCATGTTCTCTATGATACCTAAAATCTGGAGGGAGAGAGAGAGAGAGAAAGGGGGGGGGGAGCATTATTACTTGGGGGATAAAAAGGAACAAAATATATGGCATCTTCTCCTTGATAGGTAAAAAATAAATAAAGTGCAAGAGAGATGATAATATTGAATCTACAATTCTTAGTTCTTACACAGGTCATCTAAGTGATTAATATAAATGCATGAGTAAGAAAACTGTGAAGAGTACTCAATTACTGATTCATTTATCCTTTCTAGTTTTTAATCATCATTTATCCTCCACTTCATAAACTCTTCTAAGTCATATAAACTGATGCATCTCAAACCCAACATGTTGCGAGTTGCAGATAAGACATTTACACTCATTAGAAGAAGAATTTAGCATGAGGAAGATACACTTGCCCACACCATAGGGTGCCAACGGAAATGTTATACTCCCTCCGTCCCTAAATGCATGTCCAGTTTTCACTTTAAGAGATATTTGTAGAAAGGTTGAACTTTAGCATTTTTTGCAGATAAGTACAAAACAACCGTTACTAATCTCACCATAATCCATATTGCATCATGAGTGTAAGTGTGAACTAGAACTTGTTGTTTGACGAGGAAGGATTTAGCAACTTCCCAAAAAAATTGGACATTCAATTTGGGATTTTTTTTTTTTGAGAAAATAGACATTAATTTAGAGACGAAGGGAACAGTATTGTATTCTTTCTTACGTCATTCCAATATTGCGTCTACTTCGTAGACTTTCCTTTTCTGGAGTTACATACTCCTTCCATTCCTAAAAAAGGTGTAATGTATTCTTTTTTGGATCGTTCCAAGAAAATGTCCACTCTGTTAACTTTCCTTTTTGGAGTCACTTATACCATTATTACCTCGGACTAATTAGTAATTACTCCCTACAATAATGAATCTAACTCCTACATACCAATATTTAGAACGAGTCAATTCAATTCACTTTTCTTAGTCTTTGTGAATGTGGGGCGTTGATGAGGTGGGGGATGAGGGCAAACGGGATATTTCTAGGAATGTAGGGGGTATTTAGGTTTGCATCGCTGCTAATTTAATAAGAAAACAATCTCAATGAAGAATTTGATCAATAAGAAGCATGTAAAGTCTCTGATAATGAAAACCTAAAACCCCAAGAACCTATAAATGTTGAGTAAAATAGTTGGACTATATAAGCTCAAGGAAAATGATCGTACAGGGACAGAGACTTTAGAGAACATCATAACTCCTCTTCTAGCATCCATTAGTGCAACATCTTGAGGGGTTGATACAATCAAGGCACCTGCCACAAACAAGATAATGGTATAATTCCGAAATAAAAAGTTTGCTGGTACAAATAGACAATTATTCACCTACCTGATAACTGAAGCCTCTGTGACATTGATATCTGTGCATCCCCAGTGCCAGGGGGCATATCCACGACAAGAATATCCAATTTTCCCCAGTCAACTCCCCTTGTCATTTGTTCAAGAGCTTTCATTACCTGAGGACAACAAATTACATTATGTGCATCGAACCTAACAAACTTACAATAAATCCTCCAAAGACTACATCAAATCTCCATATCACTGTTACCCCTAAAGAAGAGGGTATTTTTACAATATAAATGGGGCACCACTTTGGAGGCTATCAATATGAATGGAAAGGGAAGAACCAAATGGGAGAACTTTGAACAGAAAGGTACAAAGGCACATACCATAGGACCCCTCCACACAATTGGGGCATCTTTCTCCACAAGAGATCCCATTGAAATGCATTTGATTCCATAGTTTTCAATTGGAACCATTTTCTTGTCTACTTGAGAAAAAGAAAGGAGAACGACATTGTCACAAACATATCATTAAAGAGCCAAAAACAATCTGTTCAGTTTTTCCGACATTCATTTAGGGACATTCATTTAGGGACGGAGGGAGTACTAATAAAAGACATCATAACTAAACCAGACAGAAAATCACGTAATTCAAATAAAAAGAAACTTAAAAACGCATTAGAATCACCTTTACTTACTTCTGGCTTTCCACGAAGTTTCATCATTGTAGGAATTGATGGACCATATACATCAGCATCAAGTAAGCCTACATTAAGTTGGCACTTCTTGGCAAGCGAAACAGCTAAATTAACTGCAGATCCAAAATTGGCGGCCAATAATATAAGAATTGTCAAACACCCGCGCGCGGCGCGCGCACACAGAGAGAGAGAGAGAGAGAGAGAGAGAGGAATTACCAGCAGTTGTAGACTTGCCCACACCGCCTTTACCAGAAGCAACAGCTATGATATCTTTAACCCCTTGGATCCTTAGGTTCTGGGTATTGGCGGCATACCCCCTTCTTCGAGCTCCAAGCTTCCATACCCAACCATTAATGAAAGAAAGAATCAATTTCTTAGCAATTATCAAGAAAAATAGCGAATAAATCAGGCTGATTGGAACAAATTTGACTTACAGCTAGAGATCTCAGACATGGCTTCATGGGTTTCGATTGAGCTGTAGAATGGGGTCCTTACTGATTGTGTTTTGGCCCACCGCTAAGAAGTGCTCCAAACCCGGTTGGAGGAAGGCGGATACAGTATTTTAAACAAAGCCCTAGAGTATCTTTATTTTTAACTTTACCCCCCCTGAAGAAAAAAACTAAAGAACAATTCATCGGCATTATTACTCACAAACCCATTCAGAGTATTTATGAGTCCGTCACGTCATCATTTTATAAACTCTCATTTCTATAAACTTCTAACAATTTTTTTCTCATACGTTCATAAACCTCTTCAAAAACTTTTTAGAAAAACCTTTTAAAAAATACATTTATTTTGTTTAAAAAAGAAAAAAACATTTATTTTAGGACAATAGATTACTATTTTTTGAAAAGCAAAATGTTCAATTTACAAAAAAAATTTATAAATGCATCAATGTATAAACCGATTGATATATATCAACAGCTCCTTGCAAAACGACCAAAGTTTTGCTGATGTGACAGGGGAGGTGGAAGTGGAATAGAGCTTTGGAATAGAGTTGTTCCAAAATTCCGTTAATGTTGCCCTTAATTAAAAAATTTCTGGAATATTATCTGATAGATTTTGTCCTATTTAATAAAGCAACAAGAATATTTTAGAAATTAAAATCTTGTACATCTTCTTCAACATTGAAGCAAGGTCTAGGGAGAAGGGAAAAAAATAGTGTCCGTTAGATAGTGTAAAATGCAAATGATATCCTGAATGATTTTTCATATTTCAGATGATATTTCAGATGATTTTCTGTGCTGAAATTTATATAGTTGTACATTTCTTGATTAATTGTTTATATATTAATGTGCTAATATGTTCTGTTTAGTATATGTTGTAAGTCCATATTTCAGGTTGCAATATGATGGAAGAATGAGCTAGAAACGTGGAGGAATTTGGAAAAGAGAAAGTTATGGATAAATGACGTTTTATGCATAAACTTTCCAATGGTTACTTTGTGTCAACAACATTAAAAACGTGAAAATACTATTTCAAAGGTGTTGTTGCTGATTCAAAAAGAGTACAATGATAGAGAAGCTTGGGAGTACAAGTCGGTATAGCATGGACTTGGAGAGCAAGATATGGTTGCTACAATTGTGGGATGTTGGCGCACGATTTGAGGAACAAGTCAACCTCTCTTCCTCACTCTCTCTTCAACTCCAAGACACTCCAAGGTTGTTACAAATTGAGTAGCCTTCAAGACATTGAATACTATAAATATGCATTGAATGAGACCTTGAAGATATGTCAATTTTACACACCTTCAAGCATATAGAGATAGAGTTCTTTGTGGTTCGTTTTATCCATCCTCCCATATAATTTCACACTTGATTATCTTGGTTTCAAGTTGTGTGTTAGCTAGGATTGAAAGTCGTTCTTTATCTCTTGTTCCATAGAACTTACATTGTATTAGTTATAGGGAACACTTTCGGCTTTTGTAATTCATTTTATATAGTGATTATAAAGTCTTGCCTAAGAGACATTCTCAAGTTATATAATTTATATAACTTGAGAAAAACAATTTTGGTGTCATTTTTCCGCTGCAATCTCTTTACAAAATTGTTTTTATTTTCGAAGTGTGTGTGTGTGTGCTATCTCAAGTGCTATCGTTGGTGCTGTTATCACATTGGATATCACTTGTGTTTCAGGCCGTGACATTTTCAGTGTCTTATATTGTTAACACTTAAACGTGCTCAAGTCAACGTCAATGTTTTAAAAAGTGGTAGGCGGATGCTAGGCGATGGATTCGGGCTTATCGCCTAGGGGCCTAAGCGCGACTTAAGCGGGATCGAGAAATTAGATAAATTTATAAATATATTTCATATAAAATGAACTTTCAGTTTCAACGTTACCAACAATAATAATATAAGTTAACAACAATACAACACTTTCATGTGCCAAAAAGTATAAAATTATTACTACACGCTTTTTAAATAAAGTAATCAAATACCCAATTTTGATGACAAAAAAACAACTCACAAGCAAACTATTGTTTATAGAGAGAGATGGGAAAGAGAGACGGGAATGAGAGGGATTATGATGTGACCATAAAATATTCATCGAAAAATATAATGTGCCTAAGGGGGCAAAATGGACCTAACAAATGTATGAAAAATACTCAATACTACGGGGTTAAAATGGTAATGAAAAATATGGTATACAAGGCCCAAATGGGCCGAAATGGGCTTATGAATGCCAAAAGGAGCAAAGGTGCAAGTGCAAATAGGCAACAATGGACTGTATGGCGCCCAAATTGGCAAATAGGCTGAAACGGCCCAAATGGGCAGATGGACTTTAGGGCTAAAAGCCCATCCACCAAACTATATATACAATGGAAGCTCCACAGTTCAAGGGGATAAGATCAGATCTCAGGTTCTCTCTCTCTTTTCCTCCCCAAAACCTCAAAATCTCTCTTTAAATATTCAATGTTTAATTGTTTATCTCCACAAAGACCAGCATAATGATTCTCACACCGGAGGGTTTTGGGGGGAAAGACCCGCCACCCCTAACGATGTATTGTTTTCTCAGATTGCTATGAGGATTCAGACCCATGGATCAGCCATTTCCTTCACCCAGCTGAAAAATTCATGGTGAGCACAATTTTTGTAGCATCAGATTACAATTTAATGAATTTATAGTCGATAGTGTAGTCGACTCATGTAGACGAGTAGAGAGAACGATGAAGATAATGGACTGATGGAGAGATAATGGCAGAGAGTAGAGACACGATGTCGTCGAGAAACTGATAGATAAATCCCGAATGTAGACGTTAAAGAAGATACAAAATATCTAAAATAAACTTGACTCTATTAAAAAAATTAAAAAAATAGATTTGTTTCCGCCTAAACCCGCCTTGCTCGTCCAGTCCGCCAAGCCCGCCCAGCACCGCCCAACGCCTAATCTCCCCGCCTTCAAAGAAAGCGCGGCACCCGGGCACCGCCTAGCACCTAGGCCCCGCATAGGAGGCCTCTTAGGCCGCTTTTTAGACACCGGCTCACATGTTCTAACATACTTCAGTTCTGTCTGAGTATCAATTAATTTACTTCAATGTTTGCTTTAAAAATAATAATAGGAGCACAAAATAATAACAAAAATTTGCTAACAAAATCTTAGGTATAATAATTTTATTGATGTTTTTAATTATAGTGTATCAATTACACTATCACACTATCGATATAACCAATAAAAAAGTCGTCAACTCATTTTGTGACTTTCTTTTGTGCAGGGTATAATGATTATTCTTTCCTTTATTATTAGATGAGTACTTATTTACTTCATTCGCCTTATAGTAATAAGCAAAAAAAAAAAAAACTTTTGGTCATCCCACTCAAAATAATAAGCAAAATTCAAAAATGGAAATGAGACATACTTATTATACTCATAACAATTATTCATTTACTTTGCTTTCTCTCTCCTATTCAGCCATTTGCACTCATAACACATCATATTTTTCATCTTTGTTATTAATACTAGTGCCAATTTCATTTTTGTATATTACTATGAGACGATATAATATTTCAAAAGAATTTTACCCCACATGCAGCATGGTTGTTTATTATTTGGTGTATTAGATTCTACCTTATCAATCATTGTGTTCCACAGTGATTACTACTATCATGTTTTTTTGACTAATTAAAGTTAAATCATTACAATAATAATACGAGTTAAATAATAATACTAGTTGATAAGTACCTATTTCGTTTCAAACTTATAGTTATTTTTTCATTTTCGTTTTAAATGTATTTATTTTTTTCGTTTCCCCCATTATTTCATGTTTTTTTTGTTGATATTGTTCTTACGTCGGGGTTTCGTCCATAACACCGTTAAATTATGCCTATATGGCATCTTGACTCATTAAAATGCTGACTTAGCCTAAAAGGTTGATAAAGTTGGCTGAGATAAAAGTAGTAAGGGGTGAAAGTGTTTATTTTCACAAGTTGAAGGGTTAAAATAAATTTTTTTTTTTTACCCATTTGAAATATAAATTTATTTTATATATAATAAAAAGAAAATTTTATATTTATATTAAATATAAAATAATTACTGTATGATTTTATGTTTATTTAAAAAGTGATATTTTTTATAATTATTTAGAAAGTGATAATTTATTTAATGAATAATTTTATTCATATATATCCATCCTTCCCAATCAACAACACCCACCACCAGTACCCACCATATCACCTCTGCCGCCAGCATATACGCCACCGTCATCAACCATCACCATCCCGAACTTCACTGTCCTCAACAATTCATCACCAACACAACACCACCATCAAATTTCAAAAATAAATAAATAAACAATTTTAAATTTAGAACCCACAAATCCAATTTTCATGCCTCAGCACAAAACCCACAAATAAAATTCCCTCATAAACTTGCTTCAATGGTGGTTTCAAGCATTCCAATTGAAACCCACCCAAGCAATCAATAGATTCAATAATCAAAGCCCTACCCATTTCGTTGCATATCCTCCAATTGTTCACTCGACAAACAAAGTCGGGTAAATCATGATTACAAAAATAAATATTTATATCAATAAGAATGGAGATAGAGAGAGGTACATGTTGTTGGAAAAATAGTGTGGTTTGAAGGAAATTAATGGTTTAATTTTTAAAGGGTAATTTTGTCAAATTACTTAATTGGATTTGTGGTTGTGAAATAACATATTTAATTGTCCAAAATGGTTTTTGGATGTATTAAAGTTGAATGCTCAAAGGATTTGGCCCAAATCTTGATAATAAATTTTGATTTTGTAAATAAAAAATGGCTTTGAATTTTACTGAGGTGCTCGACCGAGCAGAGTGTTAACTCGACCGAGCATAGCATGGCAGTAAGTACCAAGTGTCTGAAAAGCCATGCTCGGCCGAGGCATATGCCTTGCTCGGCCGAGCAGATCTGGGAAAAGCCTTGCTCGGCCGAGCAAGGTACATGACTCGGCCGAGCAGATCCTGGGCATTAATGACTGTTTGATTTTCCAAATGTAACAGCCATGGAAATGAATATCAAAACTGAAAATGGTTAATATTTTCAGTTTAATGGAGTTTAATTTCGGGTTAATTGTTATTAATCTCAAATTAAATCCAAATATTCAATTGTGATTTTCTAAGGCTTTTAGAGTTTATAAATTGTTGTTTGTTAACAACAATGAAAATGACTTTTGGAAATCATTGGAATAACACAAGAAAAACCCACAGCTGAAAATCAAACACCTTTCTTCTAAAATCCTCCTCTATTCTCTTGTTGCATATTGTTGCTTCCTTCATTGGCCTCCTAGCTTGCATATAGAAGAAGAGGTGATCTAGTCCAAGCACGATTCAGCTCGCCGGAAACTTTAGGTGCAAAGTGCCCCCGATCCGCACGTTCTATCCTGGGAGACAAGCGATCCAAGAAAAATTCAAGCACACTCGGTGAGGGATCGAATATGTCTTAAGGAGACAGTGATTTCATTGGGCTCGTGCATCAAATTCAATAATTTTCTCCTTTTGTATTTTCTGTTTTGTTAATTAATTGTTTTATATTTTCTGTAATTGTACACCCTTGTAACAATCTTAAGACATATCCTAATCGAGGGAGTCGATTACAATTTTGAAAAACACAAAATACTAACGTAGTTGTTGTGTTTCAGATGGCGACTAACAACAACGTGGAGACCCAAATTGGATCCCAAACTGGACCCCAAACTAATCCCCAAACTGGAAACACAAGTGGCTCGACAATTGTGACAAATGCTCCTATGATCCATATCCCGACCCCTCATGCAGAAAAACCCGAGAAGTTTGTTGGCCACGACTTTAAGCGTTGGCAACAAAAGATGCTTTTCTACCTCACTACCTTGCACTTGGCAAAATATCTGAAAGATGATGTGCCAAAGGTGAGTGAAGGAGAAACGGATGTTACAACCTTGGCTGCGGTTGAAACATGGAAGCATGGGGAATACTTGTGCAGAAATTATATCCTTAATTCGCTTTCAGATTCTCTCTATAACGTGTTTAATGAGAAGAAATCTGCAAAGGAATTGTGGGGGTCGTTGGACCACAAATATAATATTGAGGATGCGGGAACAAAGAAGTTCATTGTTGCCCGTTTCCTTGATTTTAAGATGGTGGACAACAAGAGTGTGAAATCTCAAGTTGATGAGTTTCAAACTATTTTGCACGAGATTTATGCCGAAGGTATGGTTATTAGTGAAAGCTTCCAAGTGGCTGCAATCATTAAGAAATTCCCTCCATCTTGGAATGATTTCAAGAACTGCCTTAAGCATAAGCGAAAGAAAATGGATGTGGAAGGAATAATCCTTCGTTTGAGTATTGAAGAGAACAATAGAGTCGCTGAGACCAAGTTTGTTTCTAGTGTGGCTAAGGCCAATGTGGTGGAGCATGGTGAAAGCTCTAAAGGCAAAAGGTTTGGAAAGGGAAAAGGGAAGGTTGTGATAACTTTCAAGAATTCCCACTTGGGACCAAAAAATGGTGTTTCCAAAAGAAGTTCTTAGGAACTTGTTACAATTGTGGCGGTAAAGGCCACAAGGCTCATGCTTGCAAGTTGCCAAAGAGGCTCGTGAGGAAAACATGGTGAAAGCTAGAGACGTGTCCGAGATGCACCTTGCAGCTGTGATTTCCGAGGTGAATTTGGTGGGTTCAAACCCAAATCAATGGTGGATTGACACCGGTGCTACTAGGCATGTGTGCTCCAATAGAGACATGTTTAGTATTTTTGTTGCTAAGGATGGCGAGAAGCTATTCATGGGGAATTCAGCCACCTCTGAGATCAAAGGAGGAGGAAAAGTGATTTTGAAGATGACATCTGGGAAGGAGTTGACTCTCAACAACGTGCTTTATGTGCCCGATATCCGGAAGAACTTGGTATCCGGATCGCTTTTGATAAAACATGGATTTCGTATTGTGTTTGAGTCCAATGTAGTCACTTTGTCTAAGAGTGGAATGTTTGTAGGCAAAGGCTATGTCAATGATGGACCGTTTAAGCTAAGTGTAATGGTTGTGAAAGTGAAAGCTAATAATATGAATATCTCTTCCGTTTACTTGCTTGAGTCATCTAATTTGTGGCATGGTAGACTTGGTCATGTTAATTTTGATACTATACGTCGTTTGACAAAAGCAAATTCTCTTCCAAAGTTTAAAGTTGATTGTAAACAAAAATATGAAATTTGTGTAGAAGCAAAATTAACAAGAAAGTCATTCCCTTCAGTTGAAAGACATAGTGAACCACTTGAATTGGTTCACACGGACTTATGTGACTTTAAATCAACACAATCGCGGAGCGGCAATAAGTACTTCATGACTTTTGTAGATGATGGCACAAAGTATTGCTATGCGTATCTTCTAAAAAGTAAAGATGAAGCTATAGAGAAGTTTACTCTCTATAAAAATGAATTTGAGAATCAATTAAACCGGAAAATTAAGGTGCTAAAAAGTGATAAAGGAGGTGAATATGAATCTCCATTTGAAGCAATTTGTGCTCAAAGTGAAATTAAACATATAACCTCGTCACCTTATACACCCCAACAAAACGGTGTTGCCGAAAGAAAAAATCGGACATTGAAAGAAATGATGAATGCCATGTTATTGAGTTCGGGATTACCGGATAACATGTGGGGGGAAGCCGTGTTGTCGGCTAACTACGTGTTGAACAAAATACCCCGAAAGAAACAAGACAAAACCCCTTATGAACTATGACATGGAAGAATGTCAAGTTATAAACACTTGAGAGTGTGGGGGTATCTTGCAAAGGTAGCCATACCTCCTCCTAAAAAGGTGAAGATTGGACCTAAAACTGTTGATTGCATATTTATTGGATATGCACATAAGGAGACATTGATTTCATTGGGCTCGTACAGCAAATTCAACAATTTTCTCCTTTTGTATTTTCTGTTTTGTTAATTATATTGTTTTATATTTTCTGTAATTGTACACCCTTGTAACACATGTGTGTTGATCGGAGACAGTAATTTCAACAAATTAGTTGTTGTGATGGAGTGGACCGACGACGATGAAAACGGCGACGAGAACGGCGACGTCTCCTTATGGTTTTTAAGTTTCTGTTCTCTACTTATCTCGAGTATCTCTCACTAAATGATTCACAGATTGAGTCCACAAAGTCGGTGTAACCCCAGAATTTCCACTTAAAAATGACGTTATTTGGTGGCGAAAAAAATATAGTGGGCTGGCCCACCTCGGCCCGCTCCGAACTCGTTTTGGTCCGCACCCATATGAGTCAGCCCGAATTGACCCACTTTTATTTGGATTAGTAGTTTTAAAATGCAACCCACCCTTATTGAGCCCGAATTGACCCACTTTTATTTGGATTAGTAGTTTTAAAATGCAACCCACCCTTATTGAATGCGGGGCGGACTGGCCCGACGAGCCCAACTCAAATTGACGGCTCTATCGTCATGAACAAGTAGTGAGACAAATATTCAGAAACATTGATGTATACTTCCTCCGTCCCAAAATGTTTGTCCTATTTAACTTTTTTGTTGAACTTTGACCATAAATATATTACAATTTAATTATGTTCATGAAATTCTAAAAATTTCTATTGATTCACCAGTAATAATATTATCAACAACAACTTTTAAAATTTCATGAACATGATTAATCTCTCATAAATTTGTGATCAAAGTTCAACAAAAAAGTCAAATGAGACAAACATTTTAGGACGGAGAGAGTTTTTTTTTTTTTCGAAGTGAAAGTGAATGCCGCATAAACATTAACCGACATAAGTGAAAACCGCGCCAACGATTAGAATTATTTTTAGGTTTTGTTTGTTTATTCGCAGGTTACTTCCGCTAAAACTAAGAATCCGAAATTCAGTTGGTTTCAACGGTCGGTCGTATTCGTACACAATTGCAGAGGACCTCTTTGTAATTTTTAGCTTCTTTTAATTTATTTTTCGTCTCCTTTTAATACATTTTAATTTTCCCCAATTATTGCTACTGACAATCGTTTTTGATCTCCGGTGTCCCCTCCTTCGCTTTTCCGCTCCCTCTTCAAGCTGCATTTTCCCAGGTAAACGATTTTTATTTTTATTAACAATATCGCAAATGATTGCGTAAATGTATTTGAGATTATAAAGAAAACCCATTTTTCCTTTTTTTGTTGATTTTTTATTTTGAAAATGTGTTCTTTAGGTGAATTCACACCATCTGTTTGTTGTATTGCCTAGCTGAATTGTACATGTGGTTTTATTCTCGCAACATGAAATTTACTCTTTAATTGCAATCAAATGTGTAATCTTGAATTTAATATAGTTAGGGTTTGGAATTTTTTGACTTGTTTTCTTTGTTCAATAATTAAAGAAATGTTGTTTAGGCTAATCCCTGTTGTTTGTGGTCTTTCTGGGGAAATGGGTTATTTTTCTTTTGCTGGAACTGAAACCCATTTGTTAGATTTTTCTGCTGTATATTTGATGCTTAAGCTATGATTGTATGGCAATCATTTTAAAGGGGATTGAATGAGTGTTTGATTAATTTAAATTGCTTACACCATTGTACCAGATGTGGGATTTGCTGTCGTCATTTCTGAGCCATCAGGAAACGACTTTTTGATGTGCTCAATTGAAGACCTCATGTGATTTCTTGACTTTGTTTACTGGGAATGGCTGCCACTGGGACTTACTTTTTTAACTCTCAGAGAAATCCACGAGGGTTTATGACTATATTGTCTCACGTGGCCTGTGAATGGTTCTTGATGTTCCTCATGTTTGTTGATGCGGCACTGTCATACACCCTGACAAAATTTGCACAATATTGCGAATTGCAAACACCTTGTCTACTGTGCTTGAGGCTGGACCACTTTTTTGGGAATGAAAGGCCCGGGTGTTATTTGAGTTTGTTTTGCAGTAATCACCAAACTGAGATCTCGTCTCTTGTAACTTGTCACATTCATGGTAAGCTTGCTGATGTACGTGATTTGTGTGAAGAATGTTTCATGTCAACAGCCATGCAGACCAAATCCAGTTCAGAATCATACCGGTTTTTGGTGGGTAAGATGGGGATGGATGGTTTTCAAAGCTTATATTTAAATAAGAATTTTGTTCGTGGTTCTTTAAGCACTAGGCCCTGTTCTTGTTGCAAAAAGCAATGGAGGGTCAAGTCAAATGCTCAAAGATTGATCCAGTTGACTCCGGCTGGGCTTGGTGCTTCTAAGGCTACGGTAAAACCTCCATTGCCTCGTGTTTCCGGCCGCAGCCGATTTAGTCGTCGAGATAGCTTGAAGAGGATGCGGGATAAGTTTTCGGGGCCCATGACTCCTCGTCGTAGTGTGAATACTGGTGTGGACACATTGTCCCATGTGGGGTATACTGAGCTGAAAAGAACTTCTGATTCTGAATCTGAATTCCCATTTTCTGATGATGATGGTTCTGTAGGAAGTTCAGTGGTTCATCAGAAAAGTGATTCAAGGGAAAGTCTGGATAAAATTCTGTTAGAGGACTTGGCTTGTGGAAAGCGATCCCGTCAAGCTTCTGATAATAGCTCGTCGTTTCTGGATCAAGATCTGCAGTTTGATGAAGACAAACCAGATGGTCTGAAAT
Source organism: Adenophora triphylla var. japonica (assembly GCA_022495995.1). Classification (NCBI taxonomy): domain Eukaryota; kingdom Viridiplantae; phylum Streptophyta; class Magnoliopsida; order Asterales; family Campanulaceae; genus Adenophora; species Adenophora triphylla. Next base: position 190,814 of record JAFEMH010003171.1, on the reverse strand, counting down.
CTTTGAATTCTGATGCTTTCAGTGGGCGTGATTTGGGGAGACTTAACTGGGAGCAACTTGAGGCAATACCTAAGCCTTCTACACCACCAGAGCTTATTTTGCTAGAGGAGTTTCCCCAGTCCAGTTTACCCAATGCTCCATCTTCTCATATGTCAAAGTCAAATATCTTTGTCCTGTCTGACCTGATGTCCCCAAGTACTGTTTCTCCACAATCCAATCCCTCAGAAGTTCCTCTTGGAGTATCAGCAAATATAAGTAAGTTCAACAATTACCCCCCTATACACGTTTTATGGCTCCCCGTCTCAACTTTGTTTATGATTAAATTGCTTCCTATTTTTGCTTTCATTTTGTTCTGCTTTGCTTTTAGAATGAATGTGCACTATGAGGGTGGGGGAAGGAATGAATGGGCCTCTTGGGGCTGTATAAGTTTCTAGTGTGTAATATTTATTTACCATTTCCTGTTTAAATGGTCCAGCGCCAACTGTTCTTGAAACAACTGGAGCTGATTTACAACATGAGGTTGCTCCACCAGTGGCAAATAATGCAGATATCACTAAACCAAGTAATCAAGATGTCACTAATGAAGGAATAGAAGAAAAACTTGCCACCAGTGATCCTCCTAAACTTGACAAAGATTTGAAATTGTTGCCATCAACCCTTTCTAATCAAGATATTGATTCATCTTATAGAAGTCCGAGAGCATATCATCAGCATAATGAAGGTGATGCTTCTAGCTCTGATGGGATTCATAAGGTTGCATCTTTGGAGAGAATTGATTGTGGTTATGAATCTCTGGATGGAAGCAGTGTTTGTGATATAGAGGGTGAAAGTATTGTTGAAAGGCTAAAACGACAGGTTGAGTATGATCGGAGATGCATGAGCTCAATGCAGAAGGAACTTGAGGAAGAAAGAAATGCTGCTGCTATAGCTGCAAATCAGGCAATGGCCATGATTACACGGTTGCAAGAAGAGAAAGCAACACTTCATATGGAGGCCTTGCAGTACTTGAGAATGATGGAAGAGCAGGCGGAGTATGATATGGAAGCCCTAGAAAAAGCTAATGAACTTGTTACTGAAAAGGAGAAAGAGTTGCAGGATTTGGAAGAAGAGTTGGAATTTTATAGGAGCAACTTCCCAGATGAATCAGGGATCAGGGAATTACCCGGTGAGAACTTCAATTTGGTGGGAAAACACAGGAGAAACGAGAAATCTCTTGATGCCAATATTCCTTTTATAATTCTCGAGGATGAAAAGCAGTACATTTCAGAGTCTTTGAAGAAGTTGGAGAGAAAGCTTCAACGGGTTGCTGATATTGCTGCATCTAGTGACTTGTCCAATGGTAGGATTACAAATGTAGTAGAAGTTTATGAAGAGCTTCATAGTGATAGGGAAACCGAGTTAGAGGAGGAGAAGAATTTGCAGAGACGAAAAGATTTATCTTCATCTAATGGAGGTTCTTCTCATGATCAATTTATTGCTTCAGTTGAGGACAACCATGTTGACTTTGAGCAGAATAAGTCAACCGTAAATCGTGGTGAATTTGATTTGGGTACTCTAGAGAATGAAATTTCTGACCTTAATGAGAGGTTAGAAGCACTTGAGAATGACCGCGATTTCCTTGAACATGCTTGTCATACGCTCCAAAATGGAAGCGAGGGATTAAAGTTTATACAAGAGATAGCTCGTCAGCTACAAGAGTTTCGGAAATTTGATTATGAAAGAAGATGCTTCTCTGATTCTTAAGACTGCATGCGTTAAAAATGTAAGGTACGTTTTAACATAGAGCAAGAAGAATATTTTTAGCTGCCAATTAGTGATATGTCTACCTTTCTAGAATGCATTAAAAACTAACATTCTACTCCCTTCGTACCTAAATGAATGTCGAAAAAAGTTTCAAATTTGTTCTTAACCGAATTTGACACCTAATTATTTTTCTTCTTTTCTTTGCTTTTCTTTCTTGTGCAATGACAAAAAAGACTACTAATAAAGAGAGAAGAAATGAAAAAAGTTTAGCCTTTGCACGTAAAAGAAGTCTTGAAAGTTGAACTGCTCTAAGCCTCTAACAGATGCCATCTCTCCCTTTTCATTTCCACAAAGGTTGTGCCAGTGTTAGTTGAAAGCTTGATGAGCCAATCATGAGAGCTTTTCGTGGGAACATTAATTAGATTTCCGACCAATTTAAATTAAAGTCGAAGAAATTCAAGCATTCTTGGAAGTGTGCTCTTCCGAAAATTAATACATTGTGTTCTGTAAATTTAAGAAACTCAAGTGAACATTTCCTTACTGTAATATTCAAGTCATACGTTCTATCTTTCCATATTACTCCCTTGGTACCAAAAAGAGAGTCACATTTTCCTTTTCCGTCCGTCCCAAAAGAAGAGTTGCATTTCTGAAAAATGAAATAGTCTCAGTGAAATTTCATGAAAGTACAAGTAAATTCTACATCCTTAAAAAACATACAATGTACACCATGACAACTTTTTTAGGATAGAGGGTAAGAGTCTGCTTCATACTTCTAAGCATTGAATATTCGTCTGTGAATCTTTTCAGGTGCCGGCTGAAGCAAAATGGAACTATTCAGGAAAGATGCCAAGTACGTCCATGGTTTTACATATATCCTACTTGTCCACTCATAGATAGGGTTATGATGGCCAATGTGAAGATCTTGCACCAAATTCAATTTCACCTTTCCGTTGTGAACGTGAGCTTATTCGTGAAATATCCGTTTTCAATTATTTTGTTCTTCTTTAACCCCAGACAGGCTAATTTTGGTTGTAGGGTTGGCACAGCAGGGAGGCCTTTTCTCTTTGACTTCTTTTTCATCAGTTTTTTTCAAAGTTTTTTCATGGAGGAGCAGTTTTAATTGGTGGTAGGCTTTTAGATTGAATATGTTTACATAGTTTTACGTACAATATATTGTTCTTGGAATCGGTTCTATTGAGTGTAAAAATGCAGTGTATTTGCAGCTTTTCTCGATAGTACATTTCTTGAATGGTGATAGCTAAGGCGGCTTCTCTGTGTGAAAAGCAGAGCCAGTTAGCGAAAGGGATTTGAGTACTTGTGGTAAATTGCGTTGCAGTTGACTTGTCTTTTTTTTTTTTTTTTTTTTTAAGAAATGTAATTTCCATATAATTTATGCCTTACTAGTTACTACCAATTCATATCATCGAGTAGTGAAGAAATACTTGCACATCAAAATGGAAAGTACTTCCTCCGTTTCTAAAATAAATGTTGCATTCGGCTTGTTAATGTTTTAAATGATTGTCTTTATTTTACTTGTTTGAACGTTGTTTATAATAAAATTGCATTATATAGGAGTATATTTTTTCTAATTTCAACAAAAGGGAATTTATTTTGCAATGAACCAAAAAAGAAAACACACATTTATTATGAGATATTATGAGAGGGGAGAGTATTGTATTATCCACATTAAACTAAGGGCCGTTTGGTAGCCTTTACCGAATAGGATTATTAGTCCAATAAGCTTGATATTTGGTAGATTAAATGCAATCGGAGTAATAATCCTAACAACCTGGATAAGGCTGATAATCTCTTATCCCCTTCATATTTATCCCAAAAAAAGGGTGGTAATATTAATCTCTGGATTAATAATATTTTCACTATTAATATGGGTATTTCCTATCAGGTTACCAAACGAGCCCTAAGTGTTTCAGGTACTCCATTTGTTCCGGTCGAAGCTTCATCATTTTTATGGGACATGATTATTTTTTTTTAAAAAAATGAGTAAGAAATGGGTTGTGAGGGGAGAGAGTGAGTGAGATTGAATATTGACAAGTGAGTCCCATTAGTTAAATGTGTGAGGAGGAAAAATAAGTGAGATTGACAAGTGAGACGCACAATATAAGTATGTGTGAGAAAAAAGTTAGTGAGGTTGACAAGTGAAGCTCACAATTCTTATCATTTCAGAAAATGAGACGTCCTTTTGAGTAAAAGGTGAAATTTTGATCGGAACGGGGAGAGAGAGAGAGAGAGAGAGAGAGAGAGAGAGAGAGAGAGAGAATCATTTTTCCATTTACATATTGAAGTTTGGCATCTATATTATAAATCACACCATTGTTTTGAACAGTGGTGTGAATAGTTTCAACCGCAAAAATGACCATTTTGCCCTCACTATTCACTCCCTTTCCCATTTCGCCCTTAAAAAAAAAAAAATTATAATTTTTTTTTTTTAAAAAAAATCTATATTATAAATCACACCATTGTTTTGAACAGTGGTGTGAATAGTTCCATCTGCGGAAATGACCATTTTGCCCTCACTATTCACTCCCTTTCACATTTCGCCCTTAAAAAAAAAATTATAAATTTTTTTTTTTTTTAAAATGTGGCCTTGGACACGGGCATATTTAAAAAAAAAAAAATTAAATTAAATAAAAAAAAAAACTAAAAACGTGGCCTTGGACACGGGCTTAGGCTAGTTTTCTTATATGGGAAAGGGTTTTCCTTTGCTTATAATAGCTTCACATTTTGGGGACAAAGGTACAGAGATCAATATTCATACTATATACTTTAAATTGCTCATAATTACGAAGATAAAATAAATTAACTTTTTGAAATAGAAAGACACTTATGATAAGTGCCACTAATGTCATACAGCCACGTCTCAATATCAATATAAATATAAAGTTGCTCTTACAAAAAATGTGTTTTTTTTTAAGCTTAAAAAAATGTGTTTTACACTGATACTTAATAACACTAACACTGACACTTTTTTACACTGCATTTTGTCACACTAACACTGACACTTTTATACCCTGGCACTTAATATACATGCACTGACACTTTTTTACACTGACACTTTGTTACACTAATACTGGCACTTTGTTACACTAACACTGATACTTTTTACACTGACACTTAATATACATGCACTGACACTTTTTTACACTAGCACTTTGTTACACTAACACTGACACTTAATATACATGCACTGACACTTTTTTACACTGACACTTTGTTACACTAACACTGACACTTTTTTTGCACTGGCACTTTGTTAAACTAACGCGTACACTTGTTTACACTGGCACTTTGTTACATTAACACTGGCATAGCGGGGAAAACAAAACACGTTTTTTTTTTTTTTCTAAGCTTAGGAAAAACGCGTTTTTGTGAGATTTTGGCCAATATCAACGACAAAAGCACACAAGGTTGGTTATTCTATTTCATACTTCTTAATTAATCATCTAGAACGGATCCTAAGCTCCAGGTTTTTCGAGTTAATTTACTTTCTTCCGCTGCGCATGGACCCTCGAAATTCAACATTTGGGACGGAGGGAGTATTTGATATGTTAATATTTTTTAACTGAGCATAGAAAACTAAATAATGATCCGGTGGAAGAATTTATTTAAATTTTTAATGAATTAGGTGCAGGTAAGACTTCGTGGCCGGAATTGGTAGGAGTGAATGGGGATGAGGCAGCAAAGACGATAGCGAGGGAAAATCCAGCCGTACATGTAATTGTGTTGCTTGAAGGAAGTCCAACCACTAAGGATCGTCGGTCCGACCGTGTTTGGGTTTGGGTTAACACAGACCGGATTGTGACTCAAGAACCACATATCGGTTAGATCGGCGGTTCCTTGGTGGTGCACCCGTCATGTTATTTAATGCTAAAAGAATGAATAATTTGAGTTCCATATGATATGAGTGCTTAAATCATGAATAATCTAAAAATTTCTCCCTTATTAATGTATTTGTTCTCTTTTTTTTTTTTTTTTTTTTTTTAATGTTTATTAAAAAAAAAACTATGACTTAAATACTCCATCGGTTTTACAAATTACTCCCTCCGTCTCAACTGAGCTTGCAAAATAGTCGTCAGTGAACGAAAAAAACAAAGCAACCTCTTCAAACTACACCTGAAAAGATTGAGAAAAACTTATGTGTGAACTATTTACAAAGCACCCCCCCCCATCAGAGACATCTAATCCCCTATTGCAACATGACAAGCAGCAAGTCGGACATCATAAAAGAGAGAGCCGGAGAACATATGATAGATGCTCTCCATACGAAACTGCTAATATGCATTGTTCCAACATTTTGAAATTTCATACTCCCTCCGTCCCTAAAAGATTGTCCTGTTGTACATTTTGCAATTATTAAGGAAGAGCTTCACCTTCTTGTACCTTAGTAGATTTGCACTAACATTCATGCGTAAATTTAGAAATGAGACATACTTTTTGGGACAAGTCAAAATGGCAAATGGGACAATCTTTCAGGGACGGAGGGAGTAATTTTTAGTTTTAAGATCTTTTAAAATTGAGATGTATCAAGTGTCTTATTTGTGAATATGCAAGTGTGTCTTATTGAATAAAGAAACCTATCAAACTTTTTCCACCAAGCTCGAATAGCTGCCAAACAAACATATCATGGGATTAGTATGAGAAATACAGCATTCAGAGCATACGGCGATATCATATGATAAACATGACACAAGTAGCTCACTGCGATATCATATGATAAACATGACACAATTAGCTCACTGTTCCTATCTGCGCATGCGAGTTTATATAAACAAACTGGAAGAAATGCTTATACCTTTGATGGAGATTGATACCAACCCCATGGAATATATTGTCTGTCTTGCTTCACATTCAAGTAGCTATACAGACCACTGCACACACAAAAAGATGAAAAGTAAGCAAAATATATATTTCACTGCCTGTTTAAATCGCTTTGAAAGGTTTCTTCAGATTACCCTTTACCTAGTTCTCAACCAAAACCGCTTCATCTTTTGCCTCCCCATGGAGCAGTTGACCCAAACAACCCCTACTTGGAAAGCCTGCCAAACAAGCCAAAATGAAGAAACACACATCCAAAGATAATGAAATTAGACCATCTCCAATGAGGTTGTAAAGTTTCTTACTCCCTCCGTCCCCAAAATGAATGTCCAAAAAAAAAAAAAAATCAAATTTGCTCTTGCTCAAGAGTAAATTTGGAACTTTTTGGACATTCATTTTGGGGCGGAGAGATAAGTAAAGAAGCAGATCTCACCCTTGACATGAGGTCACATCTTTTCGGATCCTTCGATATTACAGCAACACCCAAGCCATAACTATAAGAATACTAAACACATGTGCCGTTTTCATACCCACTGAACTGCAAGGGCATAACACTTGAACGAAGTAAAGAGGAGAAATCTCTCTCTCTCTCTCTCTCTCTCCTTCTCTCTCTCTCTCTCTTTCACAGAGAGAGAGAGAGAGAAATGTTCATGTAAAAGAAGAGTGTACTCACTGGGTATCATTTCAATTGCTTCCTCTTCCGTAGAACATGTTTCTACACATAGAACTGATCCAAAAACTTCATCTCGCCAAATTTCCATCAATGTAGTTACATCAGTTATGACGGTTGGCTCGGCTCAATAAAAAATCCTCTCCAATTGTTGATTTATTATTGATTTAGTCAGTTGTCATCTCTTACTACGATACTTAAGAAATCTACTTTCACACTGGTCGTACCTTTGGAGGGTTTCCCGCCACACAAGATAGTTGCTCCTTCACTCTAAGCTGTTGAGATGATAGATTTTGACATTTACACGTTTTCATAGGTCAAAATAAGAGGGTACTAGATACTGCAAGGACAACTAAAAGATAAATAAAAACTAAGCTCAATAAAGATAAATCATGTTCCTATCCCGAAATATATTTGCAAATAGACTTGCGCATTCTCTTTTTCCAAAAACTTATACTGTTATACTATACCAACATCCAATAAAGAGTCCTATTTTTTAGTTTGTCCATAAAGAGGGGTCTATTTTCTAAAATAAAGCTTAAATTTCCCTGGTACGGTGTAGTGGGTATCAATTTGATACCTGACATAGCTTCATGGTCGAGTTTTGGGTCTCCTAGGTTTTTCTCTTATATATATCAATATATAGGATGATACAAGTTATTAAATGAACACCCATAAGGATATTTTTATCCTAATGCTCACAAATACACACAACATTATTTTGAAAAAGAATTGATCTCTAAAAAACATGAAGAGAAAGGATTTTTGGTGTTTCACAACATTGTTTACCTGGCCACTACCAATCACAGGGCCAAGCCTACACCCCCTTCCTCAAAGGGGTCTGAAATCTCGATCTTCTTAGTCCACTTGACAAGTTTGTCTAAAAACTCTGTTACAATGACTTCCTGAAACAAACACACAGCATATGTCGACTGAAACGTTAACAACAATCAGGTGTGCCATTTTTTTAAAATCATAAGGATATTTTTCCTTTTACACACACATATATACACACGATAAATAACTAGTAAATAAACACCAAAAGGATATTTTTCTCTTAAAGCACACAAATACACATGGCATCATTGTGGTGAAAGAGCTGATTTCTAACAATCATGACGAAAAAGGAAATTTTGTGTTTCACAACATTGATTTACTTGGCGACTAACCACAGGGCCAAGTCTACAACCTTTCTCCAAGGGGTCTGAAATCTCAATCTTCTTGGTCGACTTGAAAAGTTTGCCTAAAAACTCTACCATAAATTTGCATGTACCTAGCTAAAAAGATGGAAGGGAATAAACAGACAATCGCTGTGAGTTAACAATAATCAAGTGTGCCTTTGTAAAAGATGATTGCATGAGCCATGACACAGATCAAGTCATATGATATGGATTAGAACTTGAAGGCCACCATCTTAAATTTTATGCATTACGAAAGGATAGGAGATCTAATGAAAATTAATCCTTGCATTCTCAAGTGCCAACTCATAAAGGCCAAACAGAGGACATGTTAATTCCCAAACGAACTACGTGAACACAAACACGCCATCCATCCAGACACGTAATACCTTCACAAGCGGCAGCACTCACGACCTCTCTACAAAGTTCACCCAACTCAAGGGAGGTACTGATATTGGAGAGTAAAAGAATAAATATATAGAAAAATAGCTATTATTAGGAATGCAAGTAGATATTGACCACTCACGACTATCATAGATGCTAATTCAGATGGCTTAAGTACCACAACACCTCCAGCAGCCAAGGAAGAGAAACTTTCCATGTTGTCATCAACAAAGAGGAATTCATACAATATGAAACGGCAAGCAATTTATATTTCTATCTAAGTCTAAATCAATCATCAGCACTGGGAGATAGTTTAGCAACTAACCTTGTCATTAAAGCCCAGCCACTCAGCAGAAACTAAAAACCAAGACTTTTCCTATTAATCAATAAGAAAGAACATGGAAACAACTGAAATTTGCATTGCAGCAAAACCAAAACAAATAACTAGGTCGGTTGTATGGATAAAAACCATTTTCTTAACTTATGTGTTCACTTATATAGGGGCGAAGGGGGTAGAATCCATATTATACTACTGAGAGATGAGTAGAAGTAGGTGGACCAACATATAGACATAAGGAATAAGATTTTAGGTAAATGAAGCAAAACAGTCCATTAAGGGTTGGCCTTGATTAGAAAAAGTAAAATGACCAAGGACTAGTCAACCCCCCAACACCAATGTGTTCCTTTAAAACATGGCACTTAAATGTGTCCATTGGAAGAGCAATAGGTCACTTTGCTTTGGATCCAAAGCTACAGCTAGATCTGCCAAGTATTCAAATCATCCAGCAACGACCTCATGTAGGAAATGAACGGAACAAACCTTTACGCTAACATTCAATATAATAAAGTAAATTGCAGATTATTTCATGTCTGCTTGTCATCCAAAACATAAAATGGAAAAGAAACTAGTGAGGTGCCAAGGACATACCATATAGGCTTCTTCATCTATGGGTCTTCTACAATCAATTACCTGCATGCAAACAGCAAGAGTAATACTCCATTGATCTAATTAGAGAAAAAGAGGTTTAGAATGATAGGTTATCTCCAAAATAAACCATATTCAATAAGATGGGGTATGTCAAGCAAAATCAAAACTTGTCACCTTTCAATGCGGGGTGATTATAATAAAGTTAGGTTTACATTGCTCAATGTTACAGGTACTTCTTGCAACTTCTCTGACAGGCTACAGCTTGGACTTCCATGGTTCTCAATTTCAAATTGAAGGATCCATAAGTAAAGTATAAGTGGATAAATGTAACTGTTTCAACAAGCACAAACACCCATGATAGACTTTATGGAGCAAAAATCATGGCATGAAGGTAAAGTTGCAGATATCATATCCAAATCAGATACATACCTTTGCAGCAATAGTGATCAGGGACGATCTTTGGTACATTCTAAAATAGCTGAGGGTTAAATGGAGCACGTGTAGACCAAGTCAATTGGTTGGCGTAGACTTGCAAAACACTTAAGTTTGTTAGCACGTCGACCACAAAAAATAGCTGGAGCAGTTATATTTCTGTTCCGAGATCCCAGGCCATTTAGGTGAAACATTATCCCCATGTTGACTATGTGGGAGAGCCCTTGTAAACCATTTTATCAATAAATAGGTAAAGGGGTAAAAGGGAAATGACAGTGAACTTTATTTAGCCTCTTATACATTTTGTATTGTACCAAGTGGTAAGAGAGAGATCAATAAATACAAACAACAAAGTTCCCATATTGTTTTGTGCCTGTTTGTGCTTCATTTTAATTGTTCTATCATTCTCATTGGTGTGAGCTTGTTATATTACAATAGAGAGTGCTTGGGTTCAGGTAACAGATCAAATAGTTCACAAGAACTTTGCACGGGTAAGATACAGTAGCTATGGGCCTGTGGCCCAGTCTTTGCCTCAATTGCGAGAGAGAGCTCTTCAACAGGCGTCCACAACAACAATCAACATCTTCTGCAGTGGCAGCTCAAATATCCCCTGTAACAAATTCCAAAGAAGCCATACATGAATTCAAGTGATGGGTAAAAGACTTGAATGCTGACAAAAACTTACATTGGTCCAAAGAAACACAGGACCTCACATCAATTCTTAAAATAAAATCCCGAGAATCTATGTTTTCTGATTAAATGCTGCCCTAAAGGTCTCCGGATTGCCATACTTCCTCTAGCAGACTTATCACAGTGATTACGCATAAAGTAGGTAGTGGCAGTAGTGACTTTGTGAAGTCAAGGCAATAATAAAGGGGGCCGATTGCCATACTTCCTCTAGCAGACTTAGCAATGACACAGTTATACACACATATCACTGGCGGAGTCGAGGCAATAATAAAGGGGGGGGGGATTCGCCCTCATTCGTTAATTTAAATGCACAAATTTTGTACTAGATAATTTATAAATATTTTTTTCACCTTTAAAATTAATATCCCCCCCCCCCTTTGTACTAAGAAGAAATAGCACTATATATATACTTTTTGCCCCCTCCCTTTTAAACTAGATTTAGTTATTAGATTATAATATTACATACTCAAAATAATCTTGCCCCCCTTTACCAAAATTTCTGGCTCCGCCACTGACGCATATCAAGGGTGTTTTATTCAGCTCTCTATTCCTCTCAGCGCGTGTCAGTATATATGTACTAGTTGGAAGAAAGCCATACATAAAAAATGCGGACAGAAAGATGCCACTCCATCCAGCCATGTTATACCTTCACAAGTAGAGTTGCAGCCAGTAGTAGAACGAATAGAAGTTACCTGACTCACATTCAAAGATAACACAATTAGACCATCTCTATTGAGGTTGTAAGATTTCCGAGTAAAGAAGCAGATCTAACCCTTGATATGCGGTCACATCTTTCCAGATAATTTGATATTACAGCAGCATCCAAGCCATATCTATAAAGTTATTAAACATAAGTGACAAGTTGATTATACTGAAATGCGAGAGCAGAACGGTCCAAAAAAGTAAAGAGAAGAGTCAACTCGCTGGGTATCATCAGTTAGTTCATCACTTTCACTTCACCCAAGTCAAGACAGCCCTGGCATTGGAGAGTAAAGAATATATATTGAAAAATAGCTATTATTAGGAAGCAAAAAGTAGATATTGACCGGTCACGACTAACAGAGATGCCAGTTCAGATGGCTCAAGTACTGCAACACCTCCCAAGGCAGGAGAAACTTTCCGTATTGCCATTGACAAGGGTAATTACTATAATATGAATTGGCAAGCAGTTTATGCTTCAGTCTCAAGCTAAACCTATATAATCAACATTGGCAGACTGTTTAACAACTAACCTTGTCAATAAAGCCTAGCAATTCAATTAGAACTGAAAACCAAAACTTATTCTATTTAATCAATAAGAAATAACATGCAAACACCTGAAACTTGCATTGTTGCTAACAAATATTTAGAACTGTTGCATAAATGAAAACAATTTTCTTAATTTATGTGTTTAGTAAATGTTCTCTTTCATAGGGACGGAGGGGGTAGTATCCAATTTATATTACTGAGTGCGTTCTAGCCTTCTAGGTAGAAGTAGGCGGGCCAACATAGACACACAAGGAATCAGATTTTAGTGAAATGAAGCAAAAATGTCAATTAAATTAGGGAAGGGGGGGGGACAGGGGAGAGACAGTTTATGGTCATAAGTAGAAAAAGTAAATGTACCAAGGACTAATCAACCATACAACATCAATGGATACCTTTATAACATGAAACTTAAATGTGGATTTTGCCTTGCACCAAAGCTTAAGCTGGATCTCCGAGGAATTCAAAACATCCAGCAACATCCTCCATAATCAATTCCTTCATGTATTGCCAGATCTGCGCTTTGCTCTGTTACCTGCATGAAAATAGAAAGAGTAAATAATTGTTTTTTTTATATAAATATCATATACGGTTAGTCAATTGAGATAGAGAAGATGGAGGGTAACAATTATTTGTTCAGTGGCAGGATTGATGACACAGTTTGAATAGGTTGAGGGTTTAGAGTTTAGGGTTTAGCCACTTGTCGTCGATGAATAACTGCCCTAAAGGTGTCTGGATCACCATACTCCCCCCTCTAGCAAGCAGACTTCTCATCAGTTATGCTTTCATATGCAGGGTGTTTTGTTCATCTCTCTATTCCTCGCTGCGTGTGTGAGTATATATATTCATACAAACAGGAAGAAAGACATACCTTAAAATAAAAAAGAAACATGGACAGAACACTCCCTTCCATCAAGCCATTTAATATCTTCACAAGTTGAGTTGCAGCAGTCATGATCTTGCTCCTGGTGGCCCTGCTTCCCGTAAATGGTTCTTTCAAACAATTATAGAATCGTTAGACAACATGATTGGGAGCCTAGCACATGTAAAAACTATTCGACAAGCACATATAGAGATTGATACTGGCATAAAATAAGAGGAATGAACCTTGTCAACATGAGGATGTGACGCCAATGAAGCACCAACTTCCAGACCAAATGAAGTAAGAATATTGAGTACCCCAATAATAACTTACAGAGCTACAAATTCAGATGGCTTAAGTATCTAACAGCCAAGGCGGGAGCAACTTTCCATGTAAGCCATCAACATCGGGCAATTCCTACAACATGAAATGGAAAAGGGCTTATATTTCAATCTCACTCTAAATTCATCATCAACATTGCTTGCATTAATGGATGCAGATGATTTGGCAACTAGAATCATTAAAGCATACCCGAACAATTGAAACAGAAAGCAAAACACTTCAATTAATCAATAAGAGTGATTATGGAACCTGTGAAGTTTGAACTGTACTGAAACTATAACAAGCAACCAGGACAGTTGTGTAGATGAGCACCATATGCAAGCAAATCAAAACTTGGTACATGTTGCCTTCAATGTCGGATGATAGAAAATAAAGTTAGATATACAATTGCAACTTCTTTGACAGGCTATCCTTGAAACATAAGGAGAACACAAACATGCCATTCAGCCCTCAAGTTTAAGCTTCCAAATAGATATTTAATCATTTGATCAACAACAAAATAATACTCGTAAAATACAAATTCTGCAATAACATTTCAAAATGACCCCATAGATTTCACGCACCTACAAGATGGTAGAAATAAAACCACATGAAGTATGGAAAAAATTATAATATTCATATGAGCCATTTGAAGAAACGAACCAGAGAGAATATCATACTATATAAACATAAAACTCCTGAAAATATCACTACATAATAATCTGCAATAAGAAATAACAAATAAAAAATGCACGTGGAGCACATTCCTGAAATACTAAACCGGCAAAAGACAAGGTTTCAATAATATTTTATAACAGTCCCACTGATTTCACGCACCTAATATATAGTAGAAATAAAACCACATGAAGTATAGAAAGAAATTTCTCTATTCATACGAATCATTTGAAGAAACCAACCAGAGAGAACATCATACTGTATAAACATAAAACTCTTGAAAAATATTACTATTTAATCTGCAATAAGGAATAAAAAATAACAAATAAAAATGCATGTAGAGTACATTCCCGAAATACTAACCGGCGAAGGACAAGGGTGCAATATGAAGTACGGAAAATAAACTTTCTCATGTTCTTATGAGCCATTTGATGAAACAAACCAAAGAGAACGCCATAATAATAAACATAAAACTCCTGAAAATTATTACTCCCTCCGTCCCTAATTGAACGTCCAAATTTCATTTAAGGGACACTCTGAAAATGTGTGGTTTTTTTTTATAAATTTTAATGGCAAGATCCATAAATATTTTTATTAAAGTATTTTTACAAAAAAGTCATTTTGGGATAAAAACTTATTGAATTTGGACAATTATTTAGGGACAGAGGGAGTACTACATAATCTGCTATAAGGACAAGAAATCACAAATAACAAATGCATGCAACTGGCAAAAGACAACGGCTGCAAGCTCCGCAAATCTACATGGTGCATTATGTCACTCTTGAAAACATCACTCTTGAAAACATTCACACGAGCATCTATAGATTCAAACAATTAAAGATAAAGCATGCTAAAAACAGAACATACCAAGTCACAGTGGTACCGAAAGAACTTATTTAATCATGCTCTTTCCATATTTGTCAAGAAGCTGCACTATTATAGCACCCTCACCATTAGCGCCCCTTACAATAATTTTTATTTTTAACCTTGAATTCAAAACAAATGCGCCCTGCGAAATATTAGGAAAATACTTCAAACCATAAAAGAAGTCACACTTGTAAAATTATAGCATGATTAAGCAAGCTATTGAATTGAATGAACTCCAAGAGCAGGATGGGCCGACATAGGTAAGGCATAAGATTTTAATAAAATGAGGCGACACAGTCCCTGCAATTGAGGAGGAGGGGGGGGGGTTTGGTCATGAACAGAAAAAATAATAGAATGTAAGAAGGATTAATCAACCCAACATTACCAATCAGATCCTTCATAACAAGACAACCATTTAAGCCAATATTTGTTATATTTCTATTTGTCAACCAAAACAGTAAATGGAAAAGCAATTAGTGAGGTGTGAGGGACGTACCATATCCCAAGCTACTTCATCAAAGTGGTCCACCACAATCAATTTCTTTACCCGCATGCGAACCGAAAGAGTAAATGCTTCATTGATCTTATTACAACAAAAGAGGTTTAGAATGATAGCTAATATCTAACCCCCATCTTATATTTTCGTGTTGTTAATTTTCTATTGACACGGAAGGGGTACAATTAAAAGGTCTATTGTGAACATAATAAATCTACATGCAGGTTATGCCTGAATATTCAATTTTTATACAATGATTTAAAACTCCTCCCATGACCAGGAAAAAGTTTGTAGCAGAAAAAGAAAAGATTAAATTGTGTTTCCAAATGATTTATATAGCAAAGAATTTAAAAGATGAAATATGTCAAATTCACAAGGGTACAACCCCCTGTCAATGTCAACATCAACAAACACAACTATCAGAATTTTTTCACAAGTTCGTATAACTGCCAAACAAACATAACATGAGGTTAGTATGAGAAATACAGCATTCAGAGTAGCATATGACAGTATCATATGATTAACAAGAAAATTTAGCTTTCTTTTCCTCTATGTGCAATCCCGTGATGGACAATGGAGAAAAACATAGCATTAAATAATGCATATGTAATTTCCAAACAGATAAATACCTTTGCAGCAAGAGCTTTCTAGAGATTTACCGCGTATGATCAAGTAGTTGTGGACCAGTCTTTGCATCCGTTACGAGAGAGAGCTCTACGACCAGCTTGCACAATAACGTCAACATCTTCTGCAATAGCAGCCGGAATATCTCCTGAAAAATATTCAATAAAAGAGTAGCTAAAAATGAATACAAGTGATAGATAAAGACCTCAATGCTAGCTTATATTGGTTCAAGAAATACATGACTTCACATACTTCAATAATTGCAAAAAAAAAAAAAAACTACATTTATCATGATTGCAACTGTACATAGGAAGATGATCCTCTGTAATTTGAAAAATATTTGACACCTATACAAGCAAATAAAAACATGGTACATGTTACCTTCAATGTTGGATGACAGAAAATAAGGTTAGATCTACAATTGCAACTTTTTTGACATGATACAACAACTAGTAACTCCCTTGTTCTGATGTTTTAAGTCAAGGATCAATAAGAAATTATAAGTGGATAAACATAACAAGCACAATACGTGTGAAAGACTATGGAGAATAACATAGCATTAAATAATGCAAATGTCATTTCCAAATAAGATAAATACCTTTGCAGCAATAGCTCGCTAGAACTTTGCATGAGATCAAGTAGCTCTGGATAGTATTTTCCTCCGTTTACGAGAGAGAACTCTATGAGCAGCTTGCACAATAACATCACTTCTGCAGTAGCAACTGAAAAAAATCCTAGAAAAAATCAAGAAAAGAGTAGCTATATAAAGATGACTGAAGTAGAAGTTATATGTTTGAAAAAAGATTACGCTAAGTTGACTCAAATAAAAGTTATATGTTCGAGTTTAGCTTCTTTTTTTTTTACAATAAATACCAACAACTAAAATCGCCTTGTGCTTCATCATTTGAGTTAAAACATTGGAAAAAAAAATATTTTCTTTGCTGAGAAGAATAAGTGATCTAGATTCTAAGCAAATGCAGTATAACGGGAAGTCTTTAGTTGAATACGCATTACTCTGCATGTCAAATAGAACCTCAAAGTTTTTTATGAATAATGCATGAAAACATGCATTACTGGATGAGTGAATGTTAGTGTGTAAAACTAGTCCATCATTTGGTCCTCGTCAGAAAAGAAGCTGATACTTTGCATCAGCAAAGAACAAAACCGGTCTGACCCCACAAACAGACATGCCCCCTTCATACACTAAGTTTTCAATCCATTTTGCAGTCATTATACAATAAATGAAATGAGTATCCTAACATGTACAATTGTTAAGGTAGCATTCATGTTAAAGTGAGCTAAATTTTTCCCTCATCCCTGGAAAATACAAGGAGAAGTTATACGTAACGGTATGATTAACAATATCCAGAAAGTAAGTATATTAATTACAAATTATTATGACAAATAAAAAACAAAGGACTACTTGTCTATGTTTACCTGGCATGAGAGAAAATATGAACAAAACCTTTTAATTTTCTTCTCTAATTTCATAAGGAAAATAAATCTCCTATGGAGAAGGGAATGAAGCATCATGATGCAGCGAAACATCTCCTTGGGAATCAATTGACCACCATTGTCATCATTCAAGTTCGGTTCCACCTTTCCCATGTATAGAAGCACCACGCATCACCAAATCATTTAAATAGTAGATGAATATACACATTATATTCCTGCAAATTGAAACACATGTATAGTCCAAGATGTGATAGCTAAAGAGAGAACTCACAGTACACATGTTTCCTCGTGTGAAATGATATTGGCTAACAGCTAAATTTTGTCAGAGAATACTCCATACTCGGACGGAAAGCTTGGAACATCCTTTAAGACATCCCATATGTGACTGAATTGAAATTTAACAACAGGTTGAAGACGCAAGCTCTGGCCAGCAAGCAGTGCAAAATCAGAGTTACGTGGCATTCATATCAAATGAAATACTTAGATCAAAGCAAGTATGTTCAGTGGTATCAGAAACTATAATAAAAATAACCAACCTAAAAGGAAGACTGTGGGACAGAAGGAGTACACTTCATGATGTATAGATAAAAAATTCAAATCATAACACAAGCAAAACATTTCAAATCATAAACCAACTAGAATTTGTCCATTGAAATAAAAACGAGATAGGGGTTTTCTGATTCATACAGTGGCATCAAATCATAATCCCCTTCTAATTTCACAAAATCAAAATAAACCCTAATTCTAAGTAATTTCACAAAATCAAAATAAACCCTAATTCAAAGTAATCTCACAAAATCAAAATAAACCCTAATTCAAAGTAATCTCATGAAGTTACCTCTCGAGAATCGGAATCGGAAGAGAGCTCTAAAACAATATCCTGAACATCACCGGAAGTGACCGTCGTCATTTGTTAAGAAAATGTAACAACGGCGAGTTTTGCCCAGGCACGAATCTTGAGAGAGAAAAGAGGAAATGAACGGAACTGAGAGTTTGGAAAGGCGGATTGGACTCTGTGTGTATGTGTGTGTGAGAGATAAGAAAGCGAGGGAATGAGAGAGAGAGAGACGGAACGAGAGGGTATATAGAGAGAAGGATTTCGACCGTTTAGGAAGCAGCGTGCAAGCTAAGCAATCAACAACGGTCATTTCATCTGACGCCCCACAGCCTATTTGTTATGTGTGTATATTGGGCCGGAAAAGCTGGCCATTTTATCTGACGCCACATGGCCCATTTTTTTTTATGAGGGTTACTATTTAAACCCCAAATTCCTATGAGTATACCCCATTACTAATACCATCCCCAAATAAATTGCACACACCCCCTAACTTTCCCTTTATACCCTTAATGTCACCCCTTTATCATATTCCAATTTTCACCCACCCCCATTTCCATTCCATTTGACCGGCCAGAGAGAGAGAGAAGAAGAAACGGTAAGAACAAGAAGAACACGGTATAGAGAGAAAGAGAGAGAGTGAAAGAGAAGAAGAAGAACAAGAAGAACATTCAACAACAACAACAACAACAATGTCAAGCTTTGGTGGAAAAGGTAAGCACAAATTTCTTTTTAGGGTTTCGTTTTTTGTAATTTCGTTACAAATTTAGTCAAATTGTTTAGAATTCATGCTTTATTTCATGGAAATATTGTTGGTATAAGCTCAATTTGTAATTCCTTGGTCGAAATCTGGATCTTACGTGGGTCGGCCAGTGCCTGCCGACTCTGGGTAGATAGTCGGCCAGGCACGGCCGACTCTGGGCAAAAAAACCTCACACCCCTGGCCGACTTTTGCCTCATTTTTCAGTCACACCCGGCCGACTTTTCTGTATAAAATCAACTGGTTCCTGCCGACCCTATCATTTTTTATTTTTTATTTTTTTTTATTTTTTTTTGTGTTTAGAAAGACTATGTATATGATTTTTGTTAATGTTGTTCTTCATTTTTTCATTTTTGATAATTGGCTTAGAATTGATTATTCATTTGATGTTTATTGCAGTTAAACAAATTATTAGAAGAGGGAAAACGACCACTGCCTCTGCCAGAAGGGAACGGGTAGAGAGGGAACGGGAAGAGAGGTTGCGTGAGGAGATGATGCAACGAGGAGATAGTTCAAATGCTAGACAATTTGAGCAGGATGGTGATTCTGAAACTGAGGATGAAGGTGAGCAAAGTGATAGTATGGAAACATCTCCACCAAATACTAATGAAAATCAAATGACATATGTCTAGGAACGAGAAGAAGAAAATGAGGATGAAGAAGAAGCGGATGCGGGTTTTCTGGTGGCCGGTGGTTAAAGATTTATTATTATCATATGAAAATCATGTGGCGGGGATGATATGGCAAGGACGTGATGTGCGCAACTTCAAATGTATTAACCATGTGGCGAAGTTGAAGCAATGGGAGTTGGATTTTGAGAATATGACTGCACCGGTTACATAAATTCTAGGTAATTCAAATCTTCTTTTAGTAGTAAATGGAGTTCATGATCATTTGGACAAGACGTTGATTCGTGCATTCTCGGATCGATGGCACTTGGAAAGTAATAGTTTCCATTTGCCATTTGGGAAATGACGATCACCCTTGATGATGTCTTTTGCTTGACGGGGCTCCCGGTTACTGGGCAACCACTATTGGAGAATCCTTCTTACTCTAAGATGGGACCAGTTGATATAATTCATCAGGTTTTAGGGGTGAATAAAAAACAGGCTAACGAAGGCTTACTCAAGAGAGGTAGTGGAAAGGTAAGTCTTGATTGGCTGAAAAAAAAGTTTTCTCCGGAAATGTCTTCGCCTGACCCACGAAAAGCTGCCTCGGCTGCAAAAGCCTATCTTTTTTACGTGTTGGGGTGCACAATCTTTGCTGATAAGACCGGGACTTGTGTGAATGTGAGATATTTGAATTTTTTTAG
This sequence comes from Adenophora triphylla var. japonica, assembly GCA_022495995.1. Classification (NCBI taxonomy): domain Eukaryota; kingdom Viridiplantae; phylum Streptophyta; class Magnoliopsida; order Asterales; family Campanulaceae; genus Adenophora; species Adenophora triphylla. The sequence goes on along the minus strand of JAFEMH010003171.1, from coordinate 170,504 downwards.
AGACGAGGAAATGATAGGAAAATATGCTTGGGGTGCCGGAGCTTTAGCATACCTTTACCGGCAACTTGGAAAAGCTTCGAGGTATAATTGCAATCAGATATCTGGATACTTGACTTTACCGCATCATGGGTGTATGAGAGATTTCCGGATTTTAGATGTGATTTGAGCGGCACCTATCTTCGTACTTCACCACTCACAAGAAGGTGGGACCCGCGGTCAATCTGGAGCGTATGCATCCGTGGAGATGAAAAGGCAACATATGGACGTACTAACGAATACGGATGTAAGTATATATATGTATATATATATATTGAAATATCTATAATGTTTACTTAAACTCTCGTGAAAAGCACATTAATGATTTATATTATGTTTGTAATTGTAGGTGGTTTGGAGGCCGTATGAGGGTAATCGAGAACGATACCCTTTTCCCAAAGTTTCTCTTTATATAGGATCGATTGTTGCTGCAAATGTAATTGAACCACATCTCCCAGATCGGGTCTTGAGACAGTTTGGATACGTCCAAATAATACCATCCATGCCACTATTCCATGGATTGCCTCGAGGAGATACCAAAACTTACGCGGGATGGTTCGCGAATGCACAATTATTCAGTCGTTGGAAGAATGCCTTGCTTGATCTAGATGATATTGAGGAGATACGAGTACCACAAGACACTGTCAACAATTACTTACCGTGGTACTATAATGTTTCTCATCCGATTCTTATCCCCGAATCTCAAAGATCTCAAGCAGTTAAGAGGACCAATGAGGTTAGTCAGGCAAATCCTTGGAATATGTTAAAGAATGTTCGTGAGTGCATGCTGCCAATTGCGATGAGATGGAGAAGTGGAGATGAGTCCGTGACTGCACAAGAGTTCGCGGATGTCATATTTAGAGCACTTGAAGCAACAGAATTACCATCGACTTCTCGTGGTGGTGGAAGGGATGGACCGTCGACTTCTCGTGGTGGTGGAAGGGATTAAATGGTAGTTTTTTTTTTGTAACTCATGTTTGAACAAATGTTTTGGATACACTGTTTGATTCAGTTCAGTATGTTGTCTATTCTATTTGGTGTTAAGACATTGAAACCTGTTGGCCGACGAACTTAGTTCTTAATTCCTTGTTGTTTTGCTTTTATATGTGGTTCTTTTATGTGCTAATGTAGTATCTTACTCCCTCCATCCCCCAGAAAGATAGACCTATTAGCCAATCTATGCGCAAAAAAAAAAAAAAAAAAAAAGGAAAATTAAAGGGGTCGGCGGCTAATGGCCGATTGCAGGAAAGTAGTCGGCCGGTTATGGCCGATTCGGGAAAATAGTCGGCCGGTTATGGACGTTCTGGAAAATAGTCGGCGGATCTTGACCGAGCTTGCAAAAAATGGTATTTTTTTATTTTTTTTTGGTTTCAAGATATTGTTCCATTTTAAACTGTATTCCAGAAAATTTCAAAAAAAATGTAAAGGGAACTCTTTGTACAGGGGTCGGCCACCACTGCTTGTCACAGTGTGTGTAAAGTCGGCCCTGTTGGCGACGCCTTTGCAATTAAATCGTCCACCTGTGAACGACTATTTTCCCGAGAATCGGCAACTAGTGGCCGACCCTTGTAATTTTGATTTTTTTTTTTAATTTTTTATGTAGTCATAGATGAAAAATAATATATCATTTTTATTTTATGTTTTTATTAAAGATTTGTATAATTATTTAATTATTCCATGAAATTAAAGATATTAATGAAATACGGAAATTTAAATAAAAGTCTATAGAATTGATATAAACTATTTAACAGAAATGCATCATCCAACTTGATTACATCATTTAATATGAATAACATCATTTGAGTTATCGGGTACTTGTACTAGTCGATGTTGATAATAGTCAAGCCATCCAGTTGCATAATGTTGACGAAGATCATACCAATTGAACGGAAGTGGCGGTAATGGACATCCTTCCTTCAAAATCACTTGAATGTAATGATTTCCGTTGACATGTGCAATACAATACAATTTTGGCGTTGTGGGTAATGGTTTTCGTGTAGGAAGAAATGTCAAAGAGATTGAGTTGCTTAAACTCACTAATGCAACGTTCAGTGCATTTGCAACCGCGTATCCCATTTCTACAACATTAAACCAATATGGTGATAGGCATGGACCGTCGTACCAGTTGAGACTGTTAAGGACTGCCGCCACCCTACTCTGGTCCATGAATAACTTACCATATAGTTCTTGGTATCCAGTTATCTCCATGAATAACTTTCCCCGAACCCAGCGCCATTCATCTGTCTTACGTCCAATCAACTCCGCGATACAACGGAACCCACAATTTCCATCCGCACGAACATCAATTGTTTTCTCAATATAATCGTGCATGTAAAGTGGTAGTTGATCAAGATATGGAATATCATGTTGGCCTTTTCGACGCATGGGCTATAAGAGAAATTCAAGAATGGTAAAATCAGTATAAATGACTATAATTTTTAACTATGTACATATAAGTGAGCACGATAAATAGTTTAGAAAGATTTTTACCTGTAAAATTTGAGAACATTGGTTTGGAACAGATTTGAATATAACACTGTCGGGTATGGCCTCCACATACTCAAATGCGCTAGGATCACGCTTTGTGGAATTCTCAAGCTTGGCATTCTTTCCTCTAGGACGACCCTTATTATTGATTTTTACTTCAGGTTCATGGGCCACTATTGTTTCAGGATAGCATATCTCAGTCAATTTCCGTACAATCAAATTCTTTCCAATTCTTGGTGCCGCCTCAAATCTACTATCAAGAGTATTACAACAATCTTTGTATCGCGCACGAATCTCTTCATCAATGTTATCCTCATAGCTTACCATCGGTAGGGTGTCTAGCTTACGCCAAAATGCATGAATTTTATTTAGGGGAATGGGTGACATGAATTTCACATACTCGGTAAGCTCGTGTGGACAAGGAAGTCCGCATGTCGATCTCACAAGACAATCACACATGATGGGTCTCGGTCGCGATCAAATAGATCATTCAACGAGTTGTAAATCAAATTCAATGCACTTATAGACACACGACCCCTAATCTCGCTCCATAACGGTTGTTTGAATCTATGTTGTACCACCGTCTTGCTTTTTTCGAATGAGGCAATAATTGCAACATGAGATGACTCAATAAGTGTATGAATTTGTTTCCAACAAGTCTCAAACGCTCCTTGACTCGATTGAAGTTGTTTCTTCAACAAGGCATGTTGACTCTCCACCCTATTAGCATGAATATATACAAAACATAAGACTCTTATATATAACAAAGATAAAGTTTGATTCTCCACCCTATTAGCATGAATATATACAAAAATAAAGTTTGATTCACGTACCTATTTGTTGTCAAGTTTTCAAAGTGTAAAACTTTATTTGTCCAAAGATGAGACAAATCTTTCTTTATATGGCACAATCCATTGTTTCATGACATACTCAACCGCGTTTGGGTAATGCTTGAAATCTTTTGGTAATCGCCGCAAAGCAGTCGTTAAACTCTGTCTCTCGTATCGGCTTTAACCAATGCATGCCAACTCGAATGAACGACTCCCACTCCTCTTGCCTATCAAACATTTTCTTACATTTTGTCACAATATTTTTGCTAATATGCCATCGACAAAGCAAATGAGTTGTAGTTGGAAACGTCCGACGAATTGAATTCATCAAAGCCTTCTCACAATCGGTCACAATAACATTAGGAATACATGATTCGTCCATCATAGACTTCAATACTTCGCATGCCCACGTGTAGTTTGCTTCTTTCTCAGCCTCTAAATACACGGCAGCAACTAAGAAAGTCATATTCGTTGATGTCACCCCCACAATCTCAAGCAAAGGTAACTTATACCTATTTGTCTTATAAGTGCAATCCATAAATAAAATGTTTGGAAAGGCTCTAAGCAATTTAATGCTATCCGGATGAGCGAAGAATAACTGATTAACTTGGCCAGTCTGCTTGAATTGCCGATATTCAAAGTGGTAACGATGACCATTCAATCTAAACATGAGTTGTTGCATTTGCGTACGACACCGCTGCTCAATTGATTTGTTCTTCAAGCGCGCATTATAGATATTTCGTCGTGGATTTGTTTTCCGGAAATTGCGCTCTTAAGCCACATAATATATCATTCGGTCGGCTATTTGCATTAGACATTGCTATCACATAATCCTCCTCATCTTTTTGTAATCTTCCCGCATACGAATGACCAAGCATAGAGTCATAAATTGGATGATTGTGAACGCCGCATATCACTTTCAATTTCCATTGACCATCTTCATTCACTTGTCTAGCATTCAACTGAAACTTACAATCACATTTCTTTGTTCCACTTTTTCTTTTTTCTTTCTTTTTGCCTTTCAATTCATTTTCAATCGATTCTTGAGACGATAGCGAGATTGGCTTCTCTTTGTATGTCCCCCAACGTTCACATACGAGGGTCATTCGAGGGTACGATCTACGGCTTCCAGGATTATCCGACCGGCCTATAATCATAACAAATCCATACTCTTCTCCCTTTTATGTACCCAATCGAAACACGTTTTCCGATTGGAAAAATATGTAGGCACGGAGAACTCTTCGGTGTAATCTCTTAAAATAGCCTCAAAATCAATAGATTCATAGTTGTCATCATCTAATGAACACTGAAATTAAATAAATGAAACAATTAGGGAAGTTTTGTGGAAAAAATTTGGGGTCGGCCATTGATGACTTATTTTTTCCTACAAAGTCGGCCGGGTGTGGCGGAAAAATTTAAAAAAGTCGGCCAACAGTGGTGGAAATTTGTTCTTAAAGTCGGCCGGGTATGGCGGAAAATATTAAATAAAGTCGGCCGGGTGTGGGTGTATTCTTACCCAGAGTCGGCCATATGTGACCGACTATAAGCCCAGAATCGGCCACTCATGGCCGACCCCGTCAAAAATCATTTTTTTTTTAAACTAAATGCATTAAAATGTAAAATAAAGAGATAGTGTAAAGAAGATTACATTATTATTTGCTTGGATTGCCATTTCATCCATGATTCTTGCGATTGGAAGAGGAGGATGGTAAATGGTGGAGTGGTGAATGGTGGAGTGGTAAATGGTAGTTGTGTGTGGGGGTGGTAAATGGTGGTGTGGTAAAAGAGTTAATGGAAGAGAGGAGGATGGTAGTTGGGTGAAAGTTAATGGGGGAATAGGGGAAGATGAAAATAGGGGCAAAAAAGTAATTAACCTCAATGGCATTTTTGTAATTTTTTCAAATGGGGTATACTAATAGGAATTGGGGGTTTAAATAGTAACTCTCTTTTTTTATCTTTGTATATTGGGTCGTATTAGCCCACTACACTGGCCCATTTGATCTCTAAAGCGCCCAAGTGTTGTAATTTTACTTGTACTAGCAGTATATCTGTGCGATGCACGATAATATGTTAATTTTTTTTAAAAAATTATTATTAGAAATTGAAAGTAAACAATTAAAACAAATATATAATAATTAATTACAAACGTAATAAATATAGCATTTTTTATCATTTAAAATTAACGTATATCTGATTACAATATTTTCACGTCATTATTACATAATCAGAGATTATGATCTATGTTTCGTAGCAATATAACGGGAACACCAACCTTCAATGACAATAAATGTTTAGGAAGTCCGGAATAATAAATACTATTTAAAAAATTTGGCTTGTGAACGTCATTCAATGACAATAAATGACATTGATGCTGCAGGAATTGTGCTTATCAATCTTCCTCCACGTGGCAGGACTGATCACCTGGCTCCTTGACCTGAAATCAGAACCCACGACTAGCCGGATGTGTCTCCGGCGAAGACGCTCGGGCGTGAGAGTAAGATCACAGTTGTATAAAGCTCAAAATGTATTGAATATGGAATTCAGATAACAAAATGGCAGTTACCTTTCACCGTTTGGTAGTGATGAAGTATTTATAGACAAGAGTGATGTATTTTTGGGGAGGCGACATGTGCTCCGTGATTGTAGCGGCGGTTATTAGTAATGGGAACGTGTCTATAACGGTCCCCTGATTTGTAGGGATGTGGTTATGAGAATGGTTCAACCAAATACGCCTGCAAGCATCAAGTCGTCACTTGTTAATTTAGGTCGAGGTCGCCATTTTTCGAATGGTCGACCTGACTGTCGGGTAGAGCATGATTCGTGCCCGAATTGTAGTGTGGATCATGAGGTCGGACTAAGTTAGGTCGGGGCCTGGTAGGTCGAACCATGGGCTTAGTCGACTGATGTTTGAGATGGGCCTTGGGCCTTGTTCGATTGGATCGGGCCTCATTGAGGATATGGGTGTCCATGCTATCTGTGTTTGGGCTTTACTTGCTTAGCCCAACTTGACACTTTTGGTATGTTCAGTGGCCCCCAACTTTCGAGTGGACTTTGTCGACTTGGAAGTTAAGAAGATTTTTGATGAGAACTATTTTACTCGCAGGTCGATACTCGTTCTGAGGTATAGTCGACTTTTGATGACGTGGCACGATCCTGGACGTCGGCGATGGACGGTCAAGGATGAAGGAGCGCCGTTTTTGCCATAATGATTACAATTTTGACGTTTGAGAGTCCGCCTAGGAAACTGTTTCCGCCATTAATTAGGAAAATTAATTTTGAATTTCCCTTGCCCTTTCCAATTCAGGAAGATATAAATTCAAGAATCCTTCTCCATTTACAACTTTTACTGTTCCTGAACTCTGTGCGTGATTTCGGCAACGATCAGGGAAATTGACTCTTGATATAAATTGGTGCTTTCGTCCTCCATTGCTCCGTTCCCCCCCTCAACTGTTAAAGGTATCTCCTTTATCCTTTATAATTAGGGCTTTAACTTTCGCAATTTCTTTGATTTATCCATGGCTAGGACCTTTAGTTGCGAGGCCGGGGCTGGGTATGGTTATTGTAGTATCAATCGTAGAGTCTACAAACATTTGAACGGAGAGTGGAAAGAGATAACTGTAGAGGAGTGTTCTTTGATTTTGACTCGTTGGGGCTTGCAATTCATCGAACTAACTTTACCAGTGGGAGAGAACTTGGGTGCTTTAGAAACGGATGACCCAAGAATCGTGTCATTTCATCTCTTTTATGAGCTTCTCGACCATTTAGCTGTGTTTTACGTCAAGGATGCCAATAAACCTTCTTTCATTAGAAATAGGATTGGGTTTCCGGGGGAATCTAGGTCGCCCCTTAGTGTGTCTGCTAGGACTCCTGAGACTTCATTTAGAACTGATTCCCCTGTTTCCCCCTCTTCTTGTACGTATATGGAGATTCAAGGTGAAGCTCATGCATCGACCTCATCAAGCCCACGTATTGTTGATGCCTTTGATAACACCGTGGTGCCGGCAGAATGAAAAGGGCTACGTTCCTCCAAGGCCAGCTAGAGGGAAGCAGAATTATCCATCTCGCTTAAGCATGATACATGATTTTTGTGATGTTGATAAGAAGGAGTTTAGCGTTGCTTTGTATAGTAGGGGGGATTTCTTTAACAAATTTGGGGACACCTACGAGGAGGAACCCACCAAGGTAGCTTTTTACTACGGCCAATTCGAAGCTGGCTTGAGATTACCTCTTGACCCCTTTATAAATGAGTTCTTGGAGTGCACCGATGCCTTGCCACTTCAGCTAGGAGCCAACACCTGTAGGGTACTGGTTTGCTTCATTATGGTTTGTAGGTTCTTAGGGTATGAGCCATGTATGAGGGTGTTTAAGGAGTTCTTTAGCATTAAGTTTGATAAGGATAGTGGTATAAGTACTCCTTCCAAGCCAAAGTCTCCCAAATTATTTGCCAATCTTCCTGGTAAGGCTAGTGGATGGAACTCTTGCATGGTAGTGGTGGAAAGTAGAAGAGGATGGGAATTTCCATTGCCCAGTGCTGATACAACTGGAGTAGATGAGAACAACTACTGGGCCCCACATTGGCATAATGATTTACGTAAGAAGTTGATGGAGTTTACCAAGAAGGGGGCTATTAGCTGGGATGCTCTAGGAACCAACAAAAATAATTTTATCCGAGCTGGATTGATGGTTGGTGAAGGAGAGGTAGTGCCCATGGTTCCAGTAGTTAGATGTCAGAGATATCCAGATTGGGTCACCCATGAGGGAGCTCGATTCAGATTTGAGAAAGAGTGCCACTTTTGTAAGAAGACTGCCAACTATTGTAAGGAGCGGGTAGAACATTTTGGGGGTAAGAACTCGACCATTCCTTGTACCTTGATCCCTCTTACCTTTGCTTAACTGTTTATTTATGAACTTGATTCGTACATAGAACTTTTTGCTCGTATGTAGAATAATCAGTCCACACATATTTAATTCGTACATAGAACTTTTTATTCGTATGCAGAAATTTTATATGTCGACCTAACCCATGATCATTTCAACTTTGGTGTAGTTTTAACTCCTGAGCAAGAAGCGAGTATGGGCCGAACCATTGACATCAGGAAGAGCAAGTGGAGTTGTGGAGCAGCCAATGCTAGAGAACATAGGGAGAGAGAGGGTGTTCTCCGTCATGATATCTTGCAGACGGTGGATGTGGACCCTGTTAACTCTATACCGATGGAGGAGAACCCCGAGGAACTGGAGGGGGACCAAGTTGGAGATGTCGCCCGAGGAATGGAAGAGGTCGACGCTGAAGAAACCAATATATCCGACCAAGTTGTGGAGCCAGTTAAGGATGCTAGAAAAACCAGGGCTCGTGATCAATCCAAAACCAAATCCAAAACCAAAAGAGTTTCCAAGGCCAAGTCGCCCGTGATTGAGTTAGATGATGAGGGGGATGATGAAGATGATATGGCCCCTCTTAGCAAGAAGATTAAGATTGGGAAAACCAAGGTGAGCTCGACAATTGATCAGGTCGACGCTAATGAGCCGATAGAGAATGAAGTTAGGAGTCCCCAGCCTTCTCCCGTCCAGGTTTCTTATGTCGAGCTGATCCAGTCTCGTGTTGACAAGCTAAGTGATGTGACTCCTTTGACCAGGATCAGCGCTTGCCAGGGAGTACCGGAGCCGGAGTATGGACAAGCGTGGTCGAAGGGGTGCGACCAGATTTGATCATGGAGTTCACCAAGAAACCTCTAACTCCGTAAGCTCGCAGAGCTAGGGTCAGGCTAGCTTCCTCCGAGGTAACTCTTTGGCAATTTCTTGTGTTGTTAACTTTATTTTGCTCGTTTGTTCCATGTCTCCATTTGTGTCTGTCAGATCTAACCCCTTCCTCCCACTCTTCCTTTCAGTCCCTTGCCATGATTGACCTGGCTACTACTTATCGGAAGGCCGCCGAGGAGCAGGAGAAGCTAGCCAAGTCCATGCCGACTAAGAAGAATGCGAGTTGAAGAAGGCTGGAGGAGGAGAACGCCAAGGTGGGGAAACTGAAGAAGCCAACGCTACGTTGAAGGAGGAGCTCAAAAACTTGAAGGAAGAGCACTCAGACTTGGACAACTCGTATGAAGCTTTGAAGCTTGTCAAAGACAACGAAATAAAGGCCAAAGAAGAAGCCTGGGGCCAGTTGGGAGAAGCTACCAAGGAACTCGCCGCCCTCAAGGAGGAAAAGGAGAAGCTAGCTGCTGATCTGGCATTGGCGACTCAACAGTTGGAGGAGGTGCCCGTCACTTTGGCCAAGAAACAAGAAGAGTTGGATGCTGCTCGAGCTCAATGGGGGGTGGACCTAGCTGCTGCTGTGAGGGCTGCAAAGGAGGATGCTGTTAAGGCTTATAAAGATAGTGATGAGCTGCACGCCCATATTACCAAAGAAGCTAGGGGGTTCTTCCATGTGGGTCGGGCTCATATGGCTCGACGTATAATAGTAGATCCCTCTGTCAATATATCAATCGAACAGCTAGCTCAATGGGCTTCTGAGGATCCCTATAACACTGCAGCTCGCCAAGGCCACTCTTTGGTGCCATACAATGATAATGACCTGGAGCTTATAATTAAAGATGATGAAGAAGCAGAGGCAGCACCTTGGGACCCTCCTGCTATCGAAAAGGTTAACTTTAACACCATCCTGGCTGAACTCGAGGAGCCTGATTCACCGGCCTTTGATGGTGATACTCCAAGGCATGGGTTTTCTGAGTCGGGTAAACCAATTGGCCCCCAGCAGGAGGAAACTGTAGACGAGCAAGCGGCTACCAGTGGTCAAGTTGAAGGTAATCCCACAGATTGAACTTTGAAATTGATGGCTATGTAATGAACAAGTCCCAAACATTTCTTGTTTTTTGTGGTTTTATGAATACTTAGATGCCTGGGCCCTATTTTTTGGGAGGCATATCAATTTTGTAGTTTTAATTAAATAAGTCTTGGCCCACTTTGGGAGACTTAATTATGTTTAATCGTAACTGACTTCTCTTTTCTGCATGTTATATGCTTTGGATGTAAGTGTCGAGTTAGATTTAGTAGGGCAACGACTTATCTTAAGTTTGAGGTCGTCCTGACTCTATGATGCTTTGGTCGACCTCAGACTTGATTAACTTTTGGAACGAGATTGATTATAAATCTAATCTGTTCAAACTATTTAAGCTGACCAAGGGTCGAGTTACTTAGAGCGAAGTCGATTAGGAATCGGACTTATTAAAATAGTAGAGCTGATTAAGAATCGAGCTAATTAGAACAAACTGACTAAGAGTCGAGTTTGTTAGAACGAAGTCGACTGAGAGTCGGACTTGTTAAATGGACAAAGCTGATTAAGAATCGAGCTAATTAGAACAAACTGACTAAGAGTCGAGTTTGTTAGAACGAAGTCGACTAAGAGTCGGACTTGTTAAATGAACTAAGCTGATTAAGAATCGAGCTAATTAGAACAAACTGACTAAGAGTCGAGTTTGTTGGAACGAAGTCGACTAAGAGTCGGACTTGTTAAATGAACAAAGCTGATTAAGGATCGAGCTTGTTAAATCGAAGCTGACTAAGAGTCGAGCTTATTGGGATTGGTGTAACACTATGTTTGATCGAATAAACTGCGCTTTTTATTGAAGTAGGAAACATGTTTACATCAACTTGAAACTAGAGCTAACACAAGCTTGAACTTTGAAACCGAAAACTAGAAGTAGTATTTGATGAGGTGAGTAGCATGCCAAGGATGTTTCAACTCGTCACCTCCGGGATGAGCTATCATGTAGGTTCCTTCCTTGACGACTCGAGTGACTACATAGGGACCTTCCCAGTTAGGAGATAGCTTGTTCTGCTGGGTCCTTTTACCCGTTGCTTCGATCTTTCTCAATACATAATCTCCAACTTGGAACGACCTTGCCTTGACCTTCTTGTCGTGGTAGCTCTTAGTTCGCTGCTTGTAGTTGACCATTCGGAGGTAGGCTGTTTCTCGCTTCTCGTCGACTAGATCCAGGTCGATCAATCTGTTGGTATCATTTTGCTCTTGATTGAAGAAAGTCACTCTAGCAGTGGGGAATCTGAGCTCAGCAGGTGCCATGGCCTCTGACCCGTATGTGAGAGCAAAAGGGGTTTCCCCCGTAGGCCCCCGAGTGGTTGTACGGACTGCCCAAAGAGCAAGGGGGAGTTCGTCCAACCAATTGTTACGTCGACCTACGAGTCCTGTCTTGAGCGAAGATAGAACAAGTTTATTTGCTGCCTCAGCTTGGCCATTTCCTTGAGGATAGGCAACAGAAGATTTCCAATGTTTGATCCCTACTCGATTCATTTCTGTTTCGAAGGTCTGGGAGAACTGTAAACCATTGTCGGACACTATAGCTCGAGGAAAACCAAACCGACACCAAATGAAGTCATGAATGAAGTTGATGGTCGACCTCTTGAGGGTGAATGCACTTTAGTAATGGTCGAGTATAGGATCTTCTGAACAGGTCGCCTCCTTGAACGACATACCTCGGAGCTTTCTTTTTGATAGCTCGAGCCTTCTTCTCATCATCTGGCAGCTCGCCACTTTCAAGGTATGCTTTCATTTCTTCGATCCAACACTTCTCCTGAGTCCAATTTCTCGAGGGATCATCTATGCATTGAATTTTCACCCTTTCATAAGCTGGATTTTCGAGGAAGGAGATGGGCTCATCGTGTGGCTCATCTGAGGTGGCTAATTTCGAAAGGAGGTCGGCTAGCTCGTTGTCTTCTCGATCAATCCTCTGAATCTCCCAGAATTCCAAGTCCTTTATCAGCTCTTTCACCAAGTCGCAGTATTTGATTAAAGTGGAACTTAGCACCTCGTACTCGCCTCTGACTTGGTTAACTATCAGTTGTGAATCACAGTAAGCCATGATCTTAGTCGCTCCAAAACACTTGGCGTATTCTATAGCTGCTATCAAAGCTTCGTATTCGGCCTGGTTGTTGGAAGCATCGAATTTGAACCTCAGTGATTCCTCATACACAGTTCAGGATTACGGCTCGACCAAGACAATTCCGGCTCCACTAACGTTTTTGGTTCTTTGACCCATCTGAATATACCTTCCAACAATCGTCGGGTAGGCTAATAGCGACACTGACTCGGGCTCTTTCCCTTTAGCCTTTTCCTTTGGAGCTCGGCTGCTCGTTGTCCTCCTTGGTGAACGTAAGCTCGACCAAGAAGTCTGCTAGAGCTTGAGCCTTCAGTGCTTTTCGAGGTCTATACTCAATGTCAAATTCAGTAAGGGCAATTGACCAATTGAGTAGCCGACCTGAACTCTCCGGCTTGTGCAATATCTTCCTTAAAGGAGCATTAGTAAGAACCACAATTGGATGAGCTAGAAAATAAGCTCGCAACTTCCTTGAAGCCACTACTAGAGCATAAGCGACCTTCTCAGCATTGTAGTATCGGCTCTCCACATCGATAGGGCCTTCTTGATGTAGTATGCGGTTTTTGAAGCCCTTCATCTTCTCTAACCAAAACCGTGCCAGCTGATTTATCTCCCACGGATAAATACACAAACAAAGTTTCACCAGTGGTCGGGCTACTCAGGAGAGGTGGAGTAGCGAGGTAATCCTTCAGCTGTTGGAACGACGAATAACATTCGGTCGTCCATTCAAAACTTTTCGTCCCCCTCAATGCTTTGAAGAAGGGGAGAGACCTCTCTGCTGACTTTGATATGAAACGACCAAGAGCTGCTACCCTTCCGTTAAGTCGCTGCATCTCTTTGACACTGGTGGGAGCCTTCATGTCGACTAAAGCCTTGATTTTTTCTGGATTAGCTTCTATACCCCGTTGAGATACCATGAACCCAAGGAACTTTCCAGCAGCTACACCAAATACACACTTGCTAGGGTTGAGCTTTATGTCGTTTGCTCTTAAATTGGCGATTGTTTCCCTTAGGTCGACCACGTGACGTCCAGTCTTTGTTTTGATGACCATATCGTCGACGTAGGCCTCCATGTTTCGGCCAATTTGAGAAGCAAAGACTTTGTTCACCATCCTTTGATAAGTTGCCCCTGCATTCTTCAATCCAAATGGCATCATGTTGTAGCAGTAGATGCCTCCAGCTGCTTGAAATGCCGTCTTGATTATGTCGTCCTCATGCATCTTAATCTGGTGGTAACCTGAGTAAGCGTCGAGGAAGCTGAGGGTTGAGTGACCAGCAATGGAATCGACTAGCTTGTCGATTCTAGGAAGGGGATAGCTGTCCTTAGGGCAGGCAAGATTGAGAGTGGTGAAGTCGACACACATCCGCCATTTGCCATTTGATTTCTTCACCATGACCACGTTGGCCAACCACGTTGTATGAGTGGCCTCTTTGATTATCCATGCATTCAAAAGTTTTTGTACCTCAGTTTTTATGGCCTCCTCCTTGTCGCGAGCAAAGCTTCTCAATTTTTGGGGTCTAGGCTTTATGGTCGGGTTGACTTCCATACGTGAGCAATGACCTCCTCCTTGATTCCCCTCATGTCTTCTACCCTCCATGCGAAGACATCATTACTTTCCTTGAGTAGCTCGATGATTTACGCTCGCTCCTCAGCGATAGTTTGCTTCCCAATCTGAATTTTTTGGTCGGGGTAGGAAAGGTTGGTGATTGCCGACTCTAGCTCATCCACGGCTTCTAGCTCTGGTCCATCCACCGAATTGTAGAGTCTCAATGATTATCTCCTTGACCCTTTGTCTCTCCTCGGCCCTCGGGTGTGGAGCTTCTTACGCTATCATATCATCTAACTTGTCTGCAACCTCGCCGGTGGTGGTGGCCCCAGAGTTATTGTCGAGCTGGATGCATAGGTTGCCTATGATGACTTGGTCGACCATAACTACATCTGAATCGACCTCAGTGGTGTTAGAGTGACGTGTCGACTCAAGCATGACCTCGTCATTTGAGCGATAGGTCGACTCTTCCACGTCGGTGATTGTTGACAGTCTGGTAGTCTTGGTGACTGATTGAGACAACTTTAAATAACCTTCTGCAGTCTCGATTTCCAACTCCCTTTTCTTTCTTTCTCTGAGAACATGATCAAGGTAGGCTCGAGCTGTGCCTTGTACACACCCTACTCCAGCGGGTGTAGGGAACTTGACTCGCTGATGAGGGATGGTCCACGTCAACTCATATTGTTCAATGCTTTCTCGTTACCAAGTAAATTGATTAATCGAATGACATTAATCACATTAATTCATTCGGGCATGGCCATGCACTACATCAATCTTACTTACGAGTGGCCAAGCAAACATCTCTCTTTACGAGGGACAATTTCCATCTTGACTTATCATTCTTCCCAACAAAAATCATACCATGCCAATGATAGCCCTTATTGTCATCCGGTTAAAGATAACGTTAAACTATATCAAACATGATATTCATCAAGCGGAAGACGATGATAATCTCGGAGTCGAAAGGATATCGATGATATGACTATATGAGATTTAATTATGACATATGACCATGACATAAATCTCATAATGGGTCAAGTCCAGTACCTTGTTCTCTAACAAGTACCCATGAATCTAATGTGCATCTCCATGCATATAATCATCATATGATTATCCATTAGACTTCATACTAGTGCTTCATAAGTACTAGGGACACGATTATTATAACTAAACATGCAAACTCATATAATAATCAAAGAAGCAATCTCATATATAAATGAACAATGACATTACATAAAGGTCTATCTCTATAGGCCTAGGGCACTAACACCTACAGTAACAATATAACCACATAATCCACACCGGGATACAATACAATCATGTACCAATTAATCCACAGGCATACAAGACAACAACTTGCCAAATAATCCATACTTAGGATATTAAGGTATACACCAAATTCAATGATTCCACAAATTGGGATAATAATGCCACAAAGGAGATACATGCTCATCTTCCATTAACGAAATAGTGAAACTTATGGTTTCTACGCTATTTCTAACTAATCACCAAGGATAGGGGAACAAGTAAAGTCACCAAGTACCATAAACCAAACCTACGAAATCATTACTTAACCTTGAATGATCTTAATGAAAGTGCAAGACCTACTTCCCAAGTTTGGACTACTTTCCGAACGATATTTAACTACTCCCACAATTCCATTCCGACCAAATAAGACGTCGTGGCCAAGCCAAAGTATCCTACTCTAACTCGGAGTTAAAGAGGATCAATTCGTATCCAGGTTGATTAGGTTCTACTAATTTATTTTGGGTGGGAGTCACCATTTCTAAGAGGTCAAACAACTTACTAAACAATTCTTATTTAATTTGAAAAAGTTTGGTTCGGGGTCTTGGGCGGCCGCCACTAACCACTTGGGCGACCGCCCAAGTGGACTTCCTAGGAATTTGAGATTTTACGCCATCTTGGGCGACCGCCTAACCTACTTGGGCGACCGCCCAAGTGTCCTTCCAAGGCAACCATGATTACGTGGCTATGGGCGACCGCCAACCTACTTGGGCGACCGCCCAAGCCTCCCGACCCCAAATGCAGATTTTTACCCCCTTTAAGCCTAGGTTTCAAATCCTTCTAACTAAGCTTAGTTCAAGAACACCAAATGATACTTCAATCTTATCAAGTCCCAACAAACATGTAAACTCCAAAACCAATTAACCTAGATTATTTACCACTACCATTTCTACCCATTTCACCATTTCAAATGAATTCTAACTTTCCAAATCAAATTCCACCCATTCCTTTAAATCTAAATCAACTCCCATAAACCATAACATCTTTATTTTTAAGTCATTAACCCATTGCCCAACTCCACGACGACTTCCAAAACATATAACAACAACAACAACAACAACATAGTTCATGAACATTAAAGAAGGGAAAGTCATAATAACTCACCTTAGGATTTTAATGTGGAAGGTTGATCTTTCTCACTTGATGGATTCTCCTAGATGATCCAACTCCAAAACTACCCTTAGACTTGAATTTGATGAAGAATGGCTTAGCTTCAAGAAAAGGGTTTGAGAGCTTCCATGGCTTGGAGAAAGAACAAGAAGAAAAATGAAGAAGGAGGAAGGAGAGTGAGGAGGATGATGGAAGGGGGGGGGGGCGGTCCAAAGGAGGGAGTATGGGGAGAGGAGAGGGGACACTTGGAGGGATTTGGAATGAAGAGGGAATTGGCCCCCCTCTTCTAAATAATTCAAAGCTTACCCATTTTAAAATAAGTTGACTCCTTTAATAATTAAAGACTTCCCACATTTAATTTAAACCCTCATTTCTAATTCATTATTCCACACATTTTAACTTCATCATACCCTTTATTTATTTTCTATTTTTATTTTCCTTTAAGATACTTTATTTACTTTCTCTAGTAATTCCTAAGATCCTCAATTTATTTCTCAACCATCTTGTCTCAAAATAAGAAATTAAAGACATAAATGAACACATAAAGTTAACATAAATTTTTAAAAGCATATAATAAAATACTGAAATTGGTGCCTAGGGTCAGGGTCGTTACACTCACTCCCCCTTAAAGAAAATTCGTCCCGAATTTGACTATCACTTACCTAACTGATCAACTCGCCTCGGTTACAAGTATACCTCAGACTTCAATTCTCAATTAGTCTCTTCAATGTTGTGATTTCTTCCCCAAGATTCTAATTCCATTAATGATATGATACTACAACTTAATATTCTAAGAATACCTTTCACTTATTACTTAACCCGAATTTTCACGACCTCAATAACCATATAAATAAATGAAAGTATTACAACTTATCTCACCCAATACATTACAATATTGTATTTAAAACTTTAATAATCTATAAGCTGCTCCAAGTCAGTCTATGAGTCAAATCACCCCAACAACTTAGAGATCGATATTTTCTTCCCGAACCACACCTCATAAGGTTTTGTCTAAATGCTAGAAGGATAACTGCTATTATACGCACTCAACCTCCGGGAACCATAAGTCCTATTGACCACTAACTTCCATTGTACCTGCCCGTAGCATAACCTCAACAACACGTAATTATCCCTCAAATTTTTGCAAGGTCAAACTTAATAGCATCCATACGTTCTAAAATGATCCTTCCCAATTGATGTCTATCCAATCCATTTAATACTATGGGGTTTATACCACTAAACGATCCCCTAACATAAATGAGGACTTGATCAAAGAACTGCATCACTATAAACATATACAATGAGTAGAAAATACAATCAACCTTCTATAAATAAACAACCTACTCCTTTTTACTTCCAAGGTAACTCAATCACAAAACCCATCGTTTTAATACTCTTAAGTTCAACCTAGAACTCTAAGTATTTTAATAAATCTTCTAGCTTCAACATTCTATTATCACTATTCAAAGTTCCAATTATGTTCAGGTCCAGTGACAGATAATTATTCAACTCAAAAGGTTGGCCGCCCACAACGGAGCCGATCCAACTCCAATACAAAAACCAAGTCTACAGCGACTTCCACATTAATAACTCCACAATTTATCAATTATTTCTCGGATCACTACTTTTAATACAATTAATCACTATAGGAAAAATAAGTTGCCTTCCTACGAGCTTCTGCACAAATTACATCTTTAGGATATCAAAGGATAGACAAAAAGAGATCTAGTGAGACTCGAATGGTTTATTTATTTAAAACTGTCCCATACCAGTTTTAATTAACTAACCCACTCAAAATCTTTAAGAAATTTTTAAAAGATCAAAACGTTAACAAAATAACTCGAGCGATCTAATTATCTACAACCGTCCCATACCAGTGGTAGATAATTAAATTACTCACAGATTTTAATGCACACAAAGAAAAAAACTGTTCATTGACCTTATTAAATCAAACTATCCCCGAAAAGCACAAATACTCACACAGAAGTCCAATGTAAAATCCCAAGTTCTAAAACATATTTAAAACAATTTTTTTTTAACATAATATTCATGTTCGACCTCTATTTATAGTATAGCCACCACTCATAATATTTATACTTAGTTAAATTTTTTATAAGAAAACAAAATCTTGCGATACTAATACTATCCCGATAAATAACACTTAAAACAATCATTAAGATTATAAACTAGGTAAATCATCCTCAAATTGCGATTACACCTTAATAATACTGTAACTAACTTACCTCTCGATAACCATCAACAACTCAAAATTCACATAACGCCAACACCTACCGAACACCACACTAATTCCTCATATGAGTCACGCAACTAAGTCGACCTATAGGGTGAAATCATCCTCATTTTATTTACTCAACTAATGATAATCGTCTCTCAAACAATCCGAGATACATATATTATCAATTCACGAAGTTGATCCTATAAGTCACCAATAACTACATCTATTACACTTCTTCATATTTACCCTATTTACTTCTCCATAACCAACACACCACCCCATACCAAAACGGTCATACTAGATACAAATGTTGTCTTAAGTACATCCTTACAACAATTATTCTCTACAATCGTAACACTCCGAAAATTTCAACTAATAACCATTTGGCAATCCTACTAGTTTCTAAAATCAATCATACAAATCATCAACAAGGGATAACGAATACTTATTCTTCACAGTTACCTATTTGAGATCTCTCTAATCTATGAATAACCACCAAGTATCATCTTTTCTAAATACGGTAACAATTTATCCTACGAGAATCGCTAAGCTAGTTATCTTCTTTATCAATTAATTTCTTAAGTTGAATCATCGATTCCATCATCCCAATTTGTATACTCTATCTAGGGATCCGAATACCGAAATAGTGACTTATATCCACTCGCTTCAATACCACGGTATGATAACGATGAAAACCCATTTTTGAAACTCACTTGAAAAACACCACTTAGTCAACTTATAGGGTGATATTACTTACAAAAATATCTGATTTCCTATTCAATTTAGTAGCAAGAATTCAATCAATCTCTCCTTAGAGAATACTTATAGCACCTAAGGCAAAGATATATTAGTTCCATAAGATCTCTTACTCGCGATAATTTATAACTCATATAATCTCACTTAGACTATCACTTTCAATACTAGTCTTCATATATCTAGTCTCCACCACGAGATACCAATGTATAAATACTCACGCAAATTATACAACCATAAACCACTCTTAATTAGGCCATAGACCAACTTAAACTAAGAGTTCACCAATTCATTTACCACCGTACATGAGAGAACTCAAGGTTCTTTTGGATCAAGATAACACACAACTCAAATAACCTTCAAATTCCTTAGGCCATACTTTCGACATTTATGCATATATGATAAAATAGCAATAATGACTCATCCGCCTCTACCACCCACGGAGGCAAATCAAACATAAATAAGGAGACTCGCTTCTTGCGACAGTCCTCCCAAATCATAATCACCATGATAAACAATAATGATTCAGGGTACTCTCCCGTAGGAATAGAACCTCTAACACATAAGGCAACTTTTAGGTCAATTATGCAAATAAAAGATGAAATGTAATGCCACATGAGAACTCCTGCATTAAACACTCGGCGTCAATTTCCACACATTCCCCCTTAGTTTAGACATCTACCCTTGACCTCTAAACTAAGCTTTGATACCAACTGTGAGCACCCCAACCCGGGACCTAACACGTGTCCCGAGCTAAGGGAGCTCAAACTAAGAAAATCCATTTAAATTTTTAAACATTTGTTTGCCTTTAAAAGAAAACCACTTTTCAAACTTCCAAATAAAAATCAATTGATAATATCCCTACTTAAAGGAAATCCAACTACAACTTTAATAACCGAAATCTAACCAATTACATTGGAAACCTTAATTAACCTTGTTTAACAAAGGAGTTTTCCATACAACTTACAAAAGAAGAATACTTAATAAATACTCCTAACAACCGACTCCTATACTTAACTTGTCAAGCCCCAAAAGCAAAAGTCCACAATGAAATCCCCGGCCTCACGGGTTCGGGTCACCTGTCTCGGAATCTAAAACAGTAAAGGGAGAGGGGTGAGAATAAATCTCAATGAGCTATTATGATATGCAGCAAGATGCCAAACAAAGTGTAACACATAGCATGGTAGCACATAACACATTATTAAAACGGTAAACACCTTTCGTTACCTCATTTTACCTTTCCCGTCTGAACAATAAGTCGTACAACGTGGGAGTAAAACTCCACTCTTTGGTGAATTGCCTCCAGCACATTCACCTCTTATAGGACTTCATTACCACAGGGATCCATATAAGAAAGGATACCTATATTAGAGTATCCAACAATAATATCGTCCCTCCTTACAACAATCGCAACAGTGCAGCAAAGCCTTTTGGGTCAATACGATCGTTAGCACGGCCCCGCTCCGTCGCCACAAAGTGGGAAAGGGTCGCGGTATGACGAACCTTCAATCACTTATTGAACAAATCAATAATTGATTGAAATCCATCATACCCACCGAACATAAACACGCTCGAAGCACATAATAGATACTTGAGATAATCCACAAAACGGGATAACAATATAATAACATGGTAATGTATACTCATGCTAAAAAGCAGAACTATAGTACAACAAATCATGTAATACCTGATGCATAATATCATCGATGCATATGAACTCAATTAAGGTAATCGTAGGGTTTCGAGGGTCCGTGCGCGGCGGAATAAGCAATAACTCGAAAAACCCCAAGCCCTAGAATCCGTTCTAGATGAATAATTAAGAGAGATGAAATAGAATTACCAACCTTGAATGCTTTTGCCTTTGATAAACTTGACCCAACTCCAGTTGAATGATCTTGTTAATCCTTGATGAACGAACGGGAATCACGAACCAAAGATCTTGATGAACGAAGATCCTCTATGTTTATCCACGCGCGGAACGAACCCTAGAACTCTTCTAGGAGGATTGCTAGATCCAATTGATTGAAACACCTTTCAATCAATGAAGAACAATGGATTTGGTGGTGTTTGATTCTCAATTCTCAATTGAAATCTCCCACTCTAAGTGTTTCTCTCAAGCCAAAACGTTCTAATGACGGCTAGGGCAACCAGGGGCAACTATTTATACGTTACAAATAAAAGCCCTTTGCGAAAACCCTAAAATTAGGCCATTTACGTATCGGTCCGGGCCCGACGGGACGACTCGTCCCCAGGGCACGAGTCGTCCCCTCTGCGGCTCCTTCGATTACGGCGTCCCTGCAAGAGGCACGACTTGGCTTAGCTCACGGGACGAGTCGTCCCTTTGGGCACGACTCGTGCCCCAGAGCACGAGTCGTCCCTCAGGAAACTCCCACTGAACCTGGCGTCCCTTCATAAGGCACGACTTAGTTCAGTTGAGGGGACGAGTCGTCCCCTGAGCCAGAAAATCCATATTCCTCATTTTTGACAATTCGTTCGATGCGTGTGACCCCATAGGACCATACTATGTTGGCAATGAGTCCGATCACATCGAACCTCATAAGACATGAGCGGACTCTAGCAAGCCATCATGCCTACCCAAATAGTATGATTATCAAGTTCGATTTTCCTACATAGAACATATCACAATCCCATTGTCACACGATGTTATATTGAACATGAGTCATGGTCCACGTCAACTCATATTGTTCAATGCTTTCTCGTTACCAAGTAAATTGATTAATCGAATGACATTAATCACATTAATTCATTCGGGCATGGCCATGCACTACATCAATCTTACTTACGAGTGGCCAAGCAAACATCTCTCTTTACGAGGGACAATTTCCATCTTGACTTATCATTCTTCCCAACAAGAATCATACCATGCCAATGATAGCCCTTATTGTCATCCGGTTAAAGATAACGTTAAACTATATCAAACATGATATTCATCAAGCGGAAGACGATGATAATCTCAGGTCAAAGGATATCAATGATATGACTATATGAGATTTAATTATGACATATGACCATGACATAAATCTCATAATGGGTCAAGTCCAGTACCTTGTTCTCTAACAAGTACCCATGAATCTAATGTGCATCTCCATGCATATAATCATCATATGATTATCCATTAGACTTCATACTAGTGCTTCATAAGTACTAGGGACACGATTATTATAACTAAACATGCAAACTCATATAATAATCAAAGAAGCAATCTCATATATAAATGAACAATGACATTACATAAAGGTCTATCTCTATAGGCCTAGGGCACTAACACCTACTGAGACTCCCACTTGCACTAGGCCCAATCATTCATGTATCTTATACCCATGGACCTAACATGACCATCATGTTTAGCTTGTGGGAAAGGCTTGGTGAGAGGGTCCGAAATGTTGTCATCCGTTGGTACTTTGCATATCTTGACGTCCTCCCTTTCAGGATTTCTCGAATGAGATGGAAGCGTCTCAAAATGTGTTTGGATCGCTGATGTGACCTTGGTTCTTTTGCTTGGGCAATAGCACCATTGTTGTCACTGGCTTGAGCTCTATCGGGTTAGTGATACTCGGAACGACTTCTAAGTCACTAACGAACTTCTTGATCCAAACCGCCTCCTTAGCCGCATCGATCTTTGCTATGTACTCGGCTTGTTGTAGAATCGGCAACGGTGCTCTGCTTGGAACTCTTCCAACAAACAGCACCTCCATTTAGCATAAACACAAAACCGATTTGCGATCTATAGTCATCTTTGTCGGTTTGGAAGCTTGCATCTGTGTAACCCTTTACAACCAGATCATCTTCCATTCCTCCAAATACCAAGAATACATCCTTAGTCCTTCTTAAGTACTTAAGGATATTCTTGACATCTATCCAATGGTTCTCACCAGGATCAGGCCCAGTATCTACTCGTTGCGCTTAGAGCGTACGAGACATCGGGTCTAGTACATAACATGGCATACATGATAGACCCAATTGCCGAATCATATGGTATATCACTCATCCTCTTTCGCTCATCATTTATCTTAGGACAATGAGTCTTGCTAAGAGTAATGCCATGTCCCATTGGCAAGTATCCTCTCTTAGAATTTTCCATCTTGAATCTTCTAAGGACCTTGTCAATATATGTATTTCTGACTCAAACCAATCATCCTTCTTGATCTATCTCTATAGATTTTGATACCAAGGATATAAGCCGCCTCACCCATATCTTTCATTGAGAAACATTTTCCTAACCAGGACTTTACAGTCTCAAGTGCAGGAACATTGTTTCCAATGAGTAAGATGTCATCGACATATAACACCAGAAATAGCACTATACTCCCACTTATCTTCTTGTATACACAAGGTTCATCTTCGTTTTTGATGAAGCCAAACTCTTTGACTGATTCATCAAAACGTAGATTCAACTCAGGAAGCTTGCTTCAATCCATAAATGGATCTCTCGCAACTTACACACTTTGTTAGAATCCTTTGGATCGACAAACCCTTGGTGTATCATGTATACATCCTCAGTAGGTTTCCGTTAAGAAACGCTGTTTTTGACGTCCATTTGCCATATCTCATAGTCATAATATGCGGCTATGGCAATTAGGATTCTAATAGACTTAAGCATTGCTACGGGCGAAAAGGTTTCATCATAGTCGACGCCATAAAATCTCACATACCCCTTAGCAACTAGCCTAGCCTTATAAGTATGTACCTTCCCATCCATGTCGGTTTTCTTTTTGAAAACCCACTTGCACCCTATGGTTTTTACACCTTCGGGTGGATCAATCAAGTTCCAAACTTGATTATCGTACATGGATTTGATTTCGGATTCCATGGCTCCTAGCCACTTGTCCGAATCAGGAGTGGACATCGCCTCTTGATAGGAAGTAGGTTCATCATTCTCAATGATTTCTACTTCATTACTTTCCGTCATGAGAAATCCATATCTCTCGGAGTTCGGATCGTATCCTATCCGATCTGCGAAGAACTTGTGTATCTTGAACCGGTTCCACAACGGACTTGTGAACTTGGTTAGTCTCTACTATTGGTTCCTTGTCATTTTCGGGTTCTTGAATTTCTTCAAGATCAATTTTACTCCCACTAGTTTCTTTAGAGAGAAACTCTTTCTCTAGAAAGACACCATTTCGAGCAACAAACACTTTGTTCTCAGATTGGTTGTAAAACAGATATCCTTTCGTTTCCTTGGGATAGCAGAGCGAAAATACATTTATCGGATCTAGGTGCAAGTTTATGTTCGAAACCAATTTCTTTACATAAACCTCACATCCCCAAATCTTCATGAAAGATAAGCTAGGCTTTCTTCCATACCACATCTCATGTGGGGTTTTAGGAGCCGATTTAGTAGTGGACCTTGTTAAGTGTGAAAGCGGTTGTTTCCGGTGCATGTCCCCAAAAGGAAATAGGAAGGTTCACTTGACTCATCATCGATCGAACCATATCTAATAGAGTTCTATTTCTCCTCTCGGATACACCATTCCATTGTGGTGTTAGGGTGGAGTAAGTTACGAAACAATTCCACAACTTTTCGGATGATCGTCAAATTCTTGGCTCAAATATTCACCACCTCGATCGGATCGAAGTGTTTTAATAGTTTTGCCAAGTTGATTTTGTACTTCACTTTGAAATATTCTAAATATCTCAAAAGCTTCACTTTTGTACTTCATCGGATAGACGTAGCCATATCTTGATAAGTCATCGGTGAACGTTATGAAAGTACCGAAATCCTCCCTAGCAATGCTATTCATTGGTCCACATACATCGGTATGTACAAGAGCCAACAAATCACTAGCCCTTTCACTACTCTTAGTAAAGGTGCTTTAGTCATCTTGCCCAATAAACAAGACTTCGCAAACATCATATGATTCATAATCACATGAGTCTAAATATCCATCTTTATGGAGTTTAGAGATGCGTTTCTCGTTTATGTGCCCAAGAACGGCAATGCCATTTATATGTGTCATTCACATTATTTGGTTTGGATTTCTTACTAACATGATAGACATTGTCAACATTATTCTCAACATCCAAGACATAAAGGCCATTAAAAGAATGAGCAACACAATAAAGCATGTCATTCAAATAAATCGAAAATCTCTTATTCGCAATAAGAAAATTGTAACCCTCATTGTCTAAACATGAAATAGAAATAATGTTTACTCTCAAATCCAGGAACATAATAACGGTTATTTAAAACTAAAATTAATCCGCTGTAAAGTGACTTCGTAAGTCCCTACGGCCAATGCAGCAACTCTTGCTCCATTTCCAACCCGTAGATCTACTTCACCCTCTTTGAGCAACCTTCTATTCTTTAGTCCTGCACATTTAGGCAAATGTGAGATCCACATCCGGTATCTAATACCCAAGAACTAGAGGTAGAAAGTAAAATATCTATCACATAGATACACCGAAGTCATGGCAATCTCATTGCCCTTCTTCTTGATCCTTCTGATAAAGCTTGCGATTACGCCTCCAATGCCCGGTTTCCTTGCAATGGTAGCACACCGCATCCTTTTGGGATTTGGGTTTAGGCTTCTCAAAGCAACGGCAACCTTTGCCTCCGGTTTAGCAACTTTTGCTTTACCCTTGTTTTTGAACCCCTTTCCTTTATTCACCATCAACACTTGATTGGTTTTCTTGGTAATATTGTTCTCTCGCATTCTTTAGCATCCCATGCAATTCGGACAGAGATTTATTCATCCCATTCATGTTATAATTCGAACAAACTGATTATAACTCTCGGGGAGTGAATGCAATATCATATCCGTAGCCGGACTCTAGCTGGATAGGATACCCAAGCCTCTCAAGATGTTCGAGGTGACCCTTCATCTTCAACACATGAGGCCCAACGAGGTTGTCCTTCAATCATCTTGCATGAATGAAGAGCCTTCATAGTGTCAAACCTTTCCGTACGTGCTTGCAACTGGAACATTTCCTTCAAATGATTTCCCAAATCATAGGCTTCCATGTGTACAAGGTCCTTACGAAGAGCCTTACACATGGTCGCAAGCATCGAGCAACCAACATCAATAGAATCATCCATATGCTTCTTATGTTGGTCCCTTTCGCTTTAGTTGCATTAGCGGCCGGCTCGGGTGGAACGGGTCCATCGAGAATGTACAACTTCCTTTCTTGTTTGAGAACAATTCTCA
Organism: Adenophora triphylla var. japonica; assembly: GCA_022495995.1. Taxonomy (NCBI): domain Eukaryota; kingdom Viridiplantae; phylum Streptophyta; class Magnoliopsida; order Asterales; family Campanulaceae; genus Adenophora; species Adenophora triphylla. The sequence continues at coordinate 144,149 of JAFEMH010003171.1, read as the reverse complement.
AGCTGCGGATCCAATCCACATAGTTATTGCCATTCTCCTCTAACTTGTCCTTCTCAAGGACTCGATCGCGATGACATGTTTTGATTATTGTTTACGGCCATTGATCTACAAAGATATGCAACAAGATATGAACACATATAAGTACCAATTCATTTAAGAGATTAATTAACGTATTTCACAAATACTCCCACTAAATTATATAACCTTCTTATACAAATATGTATAATATAATTTAATAGGCTAAGACCCAACTTTAATTTAATTTCAAGTCGGCTATGGCACATTGCTCAAAATTAAACTAAAAGGTAGATAACATTTATCAATCATATCTATATATGACTCTTAGATCATTATGAGATTATAGACATCTTATGTCACATGTTTCAATCTCATCTTATGCCTTAGGCCCAAAACCGTTTTGATAGCCTAATTGAGTTCAACCATGTTAAACGTATAGCAACCACTATTTGCTCATCTTGATCATACAAAGATAGAATTAATGCACCTCGCTATGGCGAGCCCACATAAAACTACCCGTGTACTCACAAGTGTTTAAACATGGGTGGCATAAAACAAACTCAAATTACAAAGAAGGTTCAATTTTTCATGCTTATCAATTACATCCCAAGGTTGATTCATGAAAACTATATGAACATAATTATGAACATGGAATGATGCAACACATATTACATTTGATCAGTAATTACTAGTACGTGGCATCGTATCCAAAGTTATCCCACACTTCCCGAAGTGCTGTGGGGAAGGTCTTGACTTCCAGCCTATATACTTAGTAATACATCACAAATATCCAAGATTAATCACATTAATCATATCAATGAAATTGACATCCCATAATCTAGATTAATCATATTAATCATATATATTACAATTTCATAATCATGGTATATCTATATATACTATTACTTCTAAAGTAAAACTCATACAATTTCATATTCTAGATCATGCATATCATGAAAATTCATATAATCATATTACATAATTATCATGATTATCTAACTAAGCATCATGAACCAGGCTCTGTTACCACTGTAGGGTTTCGAGGGTCCATGCGCAGCGGAATAAGCAATAACTCGAAAAACCCCAAGCCCTAGAATCCGTTCTAGATGAATAATTAAGAGAGATGAAATAGAATTACCAACCTTGAATGCTTTTGCCTTTGATAAACTTGACCCAACTCGCATTGAACGATCTTGTTAATCCTTGATGAACGAACGGGAATCACGAACCAAAGATCTTGATGAACGAAGATCCTCTATGTTTATCCACGCGCGGAACGAACCCTAGAACTCTTCTAGGAGGATTGCTAGATCCAATTGATTGAAACACCTTTCAATCAATGAAGAACAATGGATTTGGTGGTGTTTGATTCTCAATTCTCAATTGAAATCTCCCACTCTAAGTGTTTCTCTCAAGCCAAAACGTTCTAATGACGGCTAGGGCAACCAGGGGCAACTATTTATACGTTACAAATAAAAGCCCTTTGCGAAAACCCTAAAATTAGGCCATTTACGTATCAGTCCAGGCCCGACGGGACGACTCGTCCCCCAGGGCACGAGTCGTCCCCTCTGCAGCTCCCTCTGATTCTGGCGTCCCTGCAAGAGGCACGACTTGGCTTAGCTCACGGGACGAGTCGTCCCTTTGGGCACGACTCGTGCCCCAGAGCACGAGTCGTCCCTCAGGACACTCCCACTGAACCTGGCGTCCCTTCATAAGGCACGACTTAGTTCAGTTGAGGGGACGAGTCGTCCCCTGAGCCAGAAAATCCATATTCCTCATTTTTGACAATTCGTTCGATGCGTGTGACCCCATAGGACCATACTATGTTGGCAATGAGTCCGATCACATCGAACCTCATAAGACATGAGCGGACTCTAGCAAGCCACCATGCCTACCCAAATAGTATGATTATCAAGTTCGATTTTCCTACATAGAACATATCACAATCCCATTGTCACACGATGTTATATTGAACATGAGTCATGGTCCACGTCAACTCATATTGTTCAATGCTTTCTCGTTACCAAGTAAATTGATTAATCGAATGACATTAATCACATTAATTCATTCGGGCATGGCCATGCACTACATCAATCTTACTTACGAGTGGCCAAGCAAACATCTCTCTTTACGAGGGACAATTTCCATCTTGACTTATCATTCTTCCCAACAAAAATCATACCATGCCAATGATAGCCCTTATTGTCATCCGGTTAAAGATAACGTTAAACTATATCAAACATGATATTCATCAAGCGGAAGACGATGATAATCTCAGGTCAAAGGATATCAATGATATGACTATATGAGATTTAATTATGACATATGACCATGACATAAATCTCATAATGGGTCAAGTCCAGTACCTTGTTCTCTAACAAGTACCCATGAATCTAATGTGCATCTCCATGCATATAATCATCATATGATTATCCATTAGACTTCATACTAGTGCTTCATAAGTACTAGGGACACGATTATTATAACTAAACATGCAAACTCATATAATAATCAAAGAAGCAATCTCATATATAAATGAACAATGACATTACATAAAGGTCTATCTCTATAGGCCTAGGGCACTAACACCTACAGTAACAATATAACCACATAATCCACACCGGGATACAATACAATCATGTACCAATTAATCCACACCGGCATACAAGACAACAACTTGCCAAATAATCCATACTTAGGATATTAAGGTATACACCAAATTCAATGATTCCACAAATTGGGATAATAATGCCACAAGGAGATACATGCTCATCTTCCATTAACGAAATAGTGAAACTTATGGTTTCTACGCTATTTCTAACTAATCACCAAGGATAGGGGAACAAGTAAAGTCACCAAGTACCATAAACCAAACCTACGAAATCATTACTTAACCTTGAATGATCTTAATGAAAGTGCAAGACCTACTTCCCAAGTTTGGACTACTTTCCGAACGATATTTAACTACTCCCACAATTCCATTCCGACCAAATAAGACGTCATGGCCAAGCCAAAGTATCCTACTCTAACTCAGGTTAAAGAGGATCAATTCGTATCCGGGTTGATTAGGTTCTACTAATTTATTTTGGGTGGGAGTCACCATTTCTAAGAGGTCAAACAACTTACTAAACAATTCTTATTTAATTTGAAAAAGTTTGGTTCAGGGTCTTGGGCGACCGCCCTAACCACTTGGGCGACCGCCCAAGTGGACTTCCTAGGAATTTGAGATTTCTGCCATCTTGGGCGACCGCCCTAACCTACTTGGGCGACCGCCCAAGTGTCCTTCCAAGGCAACCATGATTCTGTGGCTATGGGCGACCGCCCTAACCTACTTGGGCGACCGCCCAAGCCTCCAGCCAGCCCAAAATGCAGATTTTTACCCCCTTTAAGCCTAGGTTTCAAATCCTTCTAACTAAGCTTAGTTCAAGAACACCAAATGATACTTCAATCTTATCAAGTCCCAACAAACATGTAAACTCCAAAACCAATTAACCCTAGATTATTTACCACTACCATTTCTACCCATTTCACCATTTCAAATGAATTCTAACTTTCCAAATCAAATTCCACCCATTCCTTTAAATCTAAATCAACTCCCATAAACCATAACATCTTTATTTTTAAGTCATTAACCCATTTCCCAACTCCAAGAAGACTTCCAAAACATATAACAACAACAACAACAACAACATAGTTCATGAACATTAAAGAAGGGAAAGTCATAATAACTCACCTTAGGATTTTAATGTGGAAGGTTGATCTTTCTCACTTGATGGATTCTCCTAGATGATCCAACTCCAAAACTACCCTTAGACTTGAATTTGATGAAGAATGGCTTAGCTTCAAGAAAAGGGTTTGAGAGCTTCCATGGCTTGGAGAAAGAACAAGAAGAAAAATGAAGAAGGAGGAAGGAGAGTGAGGAGGATGATGGAAGGGGGGGGGCCGGTCCAAAGGAGGGAGTATGGGGAGAGGAGAGGGGACACTTGGAGGGATTTGGAATGAAGAGGGAATTGGCCCCCCTCTTCTAAATAATTCAAAGCTTACCCATTTTAAAATAAGTTGACTCCTTTAATAATTAAAGACTTCCCACATTTAATTTAAACCCTCATTTCTAATTCATTATTCCACACATTTTAACTTCATCATACCCTTTATTTCTATTTTCTATTTTTATTTTCCTTTAAGATACTTTATTTACTTTCTCTAGTAATTCCTAAGATCCTCAATTTATTTCTCAACCATCTTGTCTCAAAATAAGAAATTAAAGACATAAATGAACACATAAAGTTAACATAAATTTTTAAAAGCATATAATAAAATACTGAAATTGGTGCCTAGGGTCAGGGTCGTTACAACCTGACCTGGGATACCAAGTATAGCGGCATAGTCACTATTTACATCAATTACTATAAATTGTACCTTTGATACGATCCTGAGGGGGTGTTGGCCTAGGTCGACGTCGAGCTCTATCTTGCCTTTTGCATCAACTCGATGATTGGTGAAGCCCTCCAACCTACCATCATATCTCTCCAACTGCTCATCATTAAGACCCATTTCTTTAAAAGTTTTGTAGAACAAAATATCCTTGCAGGCCCCCGTGTCGACTAAGAGTCTGCTCGTCGTACATCCGTCTATGAGACCTGGGATGACGAGAACTTGTTCTCTAGCTGCCATGTTAGTAGCCAACTCATGGGGATAGAAGCTGATCGCTTCATCTCTGACTTCTCTTCTGGGAGGTACATGTGGGGCCTTGTTGAGTTGGAAGATCTTGTGCTTGATGGCCGTGTTGCTTGCTTGCTCTTAATGACCCCTGTGTTCAATCTAGGTTGCCTAGGTCCCTGCTGTCCGCCTGCTGGCTGCTCGCCTCCACCAGTTTGAGTCCTTTTCACGTAAGCCTCAAGTCTCCCCTGGTCGACCATTCTTTGTATTATGCGCTTCAAACCCAAACAATCTTCTGTGAGATGACCAGTGTCCTTATGGTAGTCACAATATTTGCTGTTGTCCCTTCTAAATTTGTTGCCTGGGTTCATTGGGACAGGAGGAGCCAGCTCGACAGCGTTCATAATCTCTGTTCGACTCACCGTAAGGGGAGTGAAAGCCTCGGGCACTTTCTCCGTTGCCCTAGTCCTGTTCTTTCCATTTTTATTGTTTCCTCCATTCTTGTTGGAGTCCTTTTTATCATCAGCGACCTCCACCTTGGGGCTTTTACCATTCTTTTTCTCTTTCCTTTCCTCGGCAAGAGCGACATTATACACCTTCTCAAACAACTCTTGTCGAGTAGTTACTGTACGAACTGTGAGTTCATAATCCATGTCCGCCGAGGAAATACCATTTCGGAAGCAATTAATGACTTCCCTATCAGTGAGGTCCTCCTCTATCTTATCAACCATTTCCTTAAACTTGGTGAAGTAACTCATCGAGCTTTCATTCTTCGCCTGCACCAAGTTATTCAGATCGGTGACAGTTATCTTACGAGCTCCTGCGGTCGAGAAGCGATCCAAGAACTTTGTTCTGAAGCATGTCCAAGTAGTGATGCTACCCGCGGCCAGACCGTTGAACCAAGTTAAGGCTGCCCCAGTGAGTGTGCTTAGGAGGGCTTTGCACATATTGTCGTCCTCATTGGCGACAAAACACATGGTGGCTTCAAGATGTGCTATATGACTCCTTGCATTGGTCGACCCAGAATACTTCTCCAGAAGGGGCAACCTGAAAGTAGGGGGAGGCCGACTATCTCTCGATTTCTTTGGATAAAGGTCGAAGAGCAAAATCAATTCGTTCGACCTTTCCAAAGCATCCTTTTTCTTCTCCTCCTCCCACCGCTCAAACTTTTTTTCATCAACAACCATTCCCTAGCATCGGGTCTTTCATCTCTTGGAGGCGCGGCATTTGACTTCGGCCTTCACTTCTAGGGGGAGTCACTGCCTACTCCTTCGTCCCTGTGAGAATGAGCCCTCTCCGATCGTCTTGGAGATACCGTGCTGTCACTTCCTTGTGGCGACCGCGCCTATAATCTCCCGGCATGGCGACTGCGTACATTATCTCCATGTGGCGACCTGTGCCTCTCCTCTCTTACGGGAGACCTGCGCCCATTCCTGTCTCTATGAGACCACGACCTCTCGCGTCTGGTGGCGAAGCCTGCATTTCTATTGGCCGTTAAGCGCGTCCTTAAGTCGACCGAGCCTCTTGCTCTCTTGTTTACATTGAGGCTAGCCCTTAGGTCGTTACTGGGCACATGAACGACCGTAGGAGCTCGTTGAACCATCCTGTTTTCACCATTCTGCCCCACACCTTCATTTGGCCTCAAACTCCTGGCCTGTTGCCCATTAGAAATCTGAGTAGGGGCCACTCTCTCAGAGCGTAAGTCAGCCTGTTCTGCCTCCTCCATGGCTATCAGTTCGGCCAGAATCTGGGCTCGCTCCAACATCATCTCCTTCTTGCTCATGGGGTTGGTGGAGGGACCCGCCTGTTTCCAACATTAACCTCGAGCGGTTGTACGTTTTGGAGGGTGGAACTCCTTGCCCATCCATATGCCTTTTCCCTCTCCTTGTGTCGTGCAATCCTCGCCATCAACAATCTTTGGTAGAGCGGGTGGCCCTACGTAGGGACGATTCGGTGGGGGAGGAGGCAAGTTAAGGTTCTCAACGTTTGCATTCGTGTTGTTGTTGTTTTCCTCTTCATGCCCAAGTGAAGCCTCAGATACGTGTCCGTCTGAAGTCACCATTGTTGTAGGTTGATGGAAATTTTCGAGGTCAAGCTAAAGCACGCTTCCCGGCAATGGAACCAAACTGATGCTGCAGGAATTGTGCTTATCAATCTTCCTCCACGTGGCAGGACTGATCACCTGGCTCCTTGACCTGAAATCAGAACCCACGACTAGCCGGATGTGTCTCCGGCGAAGACGCTCGGGCGTGAGAGTAAGATCACAGTTGTATAAAGCTCAAAATGTATTGAATATGGAATTCAGATAACAAAATGGCAGTTACCTTTCACCGTTTGGTAGTGATGAAGTATTTATAGACAAGAGTGATGTATTTTTGGGGAGGCGACATGTGCTCCGTGATTGTAGCGGCGGTTATTAGTAATGGGAACGTGTCTATAACGGTCCCCTGATTTGTAGGGATGTGGTTATGAGAATGGTTCAACCAAATACGCCTGCAAGTATCAAGTCGTCACTTGTTAATTTAGGTCGAGGTCGCCATTTGTGGAATGGTCGACCTGACTGTCGGGTAGAGCATGATTCGTGCCCGAATTGTAGTGTGGATCATGAGGTCGGACTAAGTTAGGTCGGGGCCTGGTAGGTCGAACCATGGGCTTAGTCGACTGATGTTTGAGATGGGCCTTGGGCCTTGTTCTGATTGGATCAGTCTCATTGAGGATATGGGTGTCCATGCTATCTGTGTTTGGGCTTTACTTGCTTAGCCCAACTTGACACTTTTGGTATGTTCAGACATTATTTGGAATATAGAATGACGAAAAATGACTTTTATTTATAATCGACATTATTTGAAATATATAAAGGCAAAAAAATCTCTTTTATTTATAATCGAACTGAGGTAAAAAATACTAATGATATGATCAAAACAATTACTAAGTTAACATTGTAATAGTAATAATCTATATGCATCACTCTACACTTTAAAAAATTACTCATCAAATTGCTGTATAATATATCTACTTCTATCAATATTTAGTAATATTTAGTGTTACAATTTGACAAAACTTATTTATATTGCATGTAAATTATATAATTACACTAATTTTAGTTTTTCATAATTTAATATGCATCATCTATATTTTGAGATAAAACAACAACTATATTTTGATTGAACCGAAGAAAATATTAAGTGTGTTTATCTTGTGAAAAAGGTAAAGACACAATTGAAAAAAAAAAACTTATACAATACACGGAGCAAATATTATCAAGTGAATCTATATTCAAGCCCAAACAATAAACTGAAAAAATCAGCCACATCAAAAATGAATTAGATACCACTTCAGTTACAAAATTAATATCGGACTTTTTAGTATATTCGTAAAAAAAATTTGAGCAATAATTTTAATTTAATTTAATTATTCTAATAAAAATTAAAAATTATTATTGATAAATTATATTAATTTATCAATAAAAAAATTTATATTATGATTAGAATAATTTAATTAACCTAAAATTATTTTTCGAAATTCATTCGTTTAAAAACCAAAAAAGTGTGACATATATCTTGGAAAAAAAAAAGGAAATATGTGTGAACCCAAAACTTAAACTAAAATAGTCCTTATGATTATAGGAGTGAAAGTATGAATTTTTAAAGTAGGAGCATGGCAATACAAATTGAACCAGAATCATAAGGAGGTTACGGTTGAAGAAACAAAAATTTTAAAAACTTTTGACTCGACTGTGAGTACATATGAGATGCCAATGGGGCATTTGACATCTTTCTTGAGACCCCCTCATTTTCTTCTTCTTATCCCTTTTTCTATCAATTTAATGAGGAAGAAAAACTCAAATCAAATAATACAAAATACTTTTTGTCTCCTATTAAATGTTACTATTTTCATCGAAATTCCGTAAAAAAATAATCTCAAAATTGCTATTAAATAAATTTATTTATCCTACAATTAATAATATTTTTTTATCATTACGAAGGAAGTACTTCTTTCTTTTTTCTTTTTTCTTTTTAATTTTATCCTCTCTATTTGACAATGTTTTTTTTAAAGGCATCAATTTTACGGTTTCGAGAGAGTAAGAGGAAAAATAACTTATTGTTAAACACAATATTTTGGGGGAAACTAGTTTCTCCCTAAGTTATAAAAAGTCCTGTTTTTTTAAACTGTTCTTATATTCGTCAAATATTTGCAAGTTGAAAAAAATTGGACTTTTTATAATTTATGGAGAAACTGATTTCTCCCAAAACTTACTCATTGTTAAATTACATACTCTGGCCGGTAGATAATTAAAAAAATATAGGGAAAAAACTTCTTGTAAATTACATTCTTCCTCTATATATTCATATCCCATAAACATTTATCTCATAATTTAAATATAGATTTTTTTTTGAAAGAATTAAAATATAGAACCATTAACAACGTAAATATATTTCTTTAATTATTCGTTAACAATATTAATTGAATTTAACTGTACCAAAAAAAAAAAAAATCAAGATTGAAGATGGAAAAGGTTGATACGAATCTCATAACATAGTAGTACGAGTATATTTTTTGGTTAAAAAAATTTAAACAACACAAAACGTCAAATATCAAATAATGGGGAAAAAAAAACTAAAAATGAAAGTGAAAAAAAAAATGATTGTTTACACCCCCAATCCCCACAAAATCCGTCAATCTCCCCCAAAGTCGCCATATCTCTCTATTTCCTTTACTTATTTATACAACTCATTTGCTTCAATATGCAATAAATCTGATGGGAAAAATAGAAAGGAATACTTAGTATATTTTTATAAAGGAAGAAAACTATGGGATAAAAGAAAAAAAGAAGAAAAAAAGGAAAAAAAAAAGAAATGAGAGAACTGTGATAACTTGAAATGGTACGCTTTTAATATTTCCGAAAATTGTGCCAAATTATTGCTGAAAAGAAAATCATTCCATTAACGAACTGACAGCCAATAATAGCAAGACAGCAAATGGACAGCTGTATGGAATAGTTTAATTTTTTTTTTTAATAATTCTAATCAAAACGGTGTAGTACTAAGTTTCCATAATTGAAGAAGTTTGATGTGACAGTTTTGGGCTCCATTTTGCCATTTTCAGCATGTCATGTCTTTTTAGTATAGTATAAATTTTTTTAGGGGTGTAAATGGTTCGGTTTGGGCCAATTTACAGACCGAACCGCTAGTTATCGGTTTGAAAAAATCTCAAATCGAACCGAAACAAGAAAAAATTCAAACCGAACCGAACCAAACCGCCATGGTTTGGTTCGGATTGATTCGAACCGCGATTTGATTTAACGGTTCGAACCGTGGTTTAAACCACAATTCAAATCATGAAATAGAACATTGCTTAAACCATTAATTAGAATACGATTTCAAAATGCACAATTCATTGTCATGTTTGTTTGAATTTTCCAAACATAACATACATAAGAGATTCAGTATTTAAACACAATTTGAAATTGTACTTCAATTTTTATAATAACATGTCATTTGAGTAATTGTAATGGTATGTGCTAAACAGTGAATTAACCATCAACATTGGGAGATAGTTTAACAACTAACCTTGTCATTAAAGCCCAGCCACTCAGCTGAAACTAAAAACCAAGACTTTTCCTATTAATCAATAAGAAAAAACATGGAAACAACTGAAATTTGCATTGCAGCAAAACCATAACAAATAACCAGGTCGGTTGTATGGATAAAAACCATTTTCTTAACTTATGTGTTCACTTATATAGGGGCGAAGGGGGTAGAATCCATATTATACTACTGAGAGATGAGTAGAAGTAGGTGGACCAACATATAGGCATAAGGAATAATATTTTAGGTAAATGAAGCAAAACAGTCCATTAAGGGTTGGTTGATTAGAAAAAGTAAAATGACCAAGGACTAATCAACCCCCCCAACACCAATGGGTTCCTTTAAAACATGGCACTTAAATGTGTCCATTGGAAGAGCAATGGGTCACTTTGCTTTGGATCTAAAGCTACAGCTAGATCTGCCAAGTATTCAAATCATCCAGCAACGTCCTCATGTAGGAAATGAACGGAACAAACCTTTACGCTAAAATTCAATATATTAAAGTAAATTGCAGATTATTTCGTGTCTGCTTGTCAGCCAAAACATAAAATGGAAAAGAAACTAGTGAGGTGCCAAGGACATAATACCATATCCCAGGCTTCTTCATCTATGGGTCTTCTACAATCAATTACCTGCATGCAAACAGCAAGAGTAAATACTCCATTGATCTAATTAGAGAAAAAGAGGTTTAGAATGATGGGTTATCTCCAAAATAAACCATACTCCAATAAGATGTGGTATGTCAAGCAAAATCAAAACTTGTCACCTTTCAATGCGGGGTGATTATAATAAAGTTAGGTTTACATTGCTCAATGTTACAGGAACTTCTTGCAACTTCTCTGACAGGCTACAACTTGTACTTCCATGATTCTCATGTTCAAATTGAAGGATCCATAAGTAAAGTATAAGTGGATAAATGTAACTGTTTCAACAAGCACAAACACCCATGATAGACTTTATGGAGCAAAAATCATGGCATGAAGGTAAAGTTGTAGATATCATATTCATATCCAAATCAGATACATACCTTTGCAGCAATAGTGATCCGAGACGATCTTTGGTACATTCTGAAATAGCTAAGGGTTAAATGGAGCACGTGTAGACCAAGTCAATTGGTTGGCGTAGACTTGCAAAGTACTCAAGTTTGTTAGCACGTCTACCACAAAAAATAGCTGGAGCAGTTATATTTCTGTTCCGAGATCCCAGGCCATTTAGGTGAAACATTATCTCCATGTTGACTACGTGGGAGAGCCCTTGTAAATCATTTTATCAATAAATAGGTAGAGGGGTAAAAGGGAAGTGACAGTGAACTTTATTTAGCCTCTTATACCTTTTGTATTGTACCAAGTGGTAAGAGAGAGATCAATAAATACACACAACAAAGTTCCCATATTGTTTTGTGCCTGTTTGTTCTTCATTTTAATTTTTCTATCATTCTCATTGGTCTGAGCTTGTTATATTACAATAGAGAGTGCTTGGGTACAGGTAACAGATCAAATAGTTCACAAGAACTTTGCACGGGTAAGATACAGTAGCTATGGGCCTGTGGCCCAGTCTTTGCCTCAATTGCGAGAGAGAGCTCTTCAACCGGCGTCCACAACAACAATAACATCTTCTACAGTGGCAGCTCGAATATCCCCTGTAACAAATTCCAAAGAAGCCATACATGAATTCAAGTGATGGGTAAAAGGCTTGAATGCTGACAAAAACTTACATTGGTCCAAAGAAACACAGGACCTCACATCAATTCTTAAAATAAAATCCTGAGAATCTATGTTTTCTGATTAAATGCTGCCCCCTAAAGGTCTCCGGATCGCCATACTTCCTCTAGCAGACTTATCACAGTGATTACGTAAAAAGTAGGTAGTGGCAGTAGTGACTTTGTGGAGTCAAGGCAATAATAAAGGGGGCCGATTGCCATATTTCCCCTCTAGCAGACTTAGCAATGACACAGTTTTACACACGTATCACTGGCGGAGTCAAGGCAATAATAAAGGGGGGCAATTGCCCTCATTCGTTAATTTAAATGCACAAATTTTGTACTAGATAATTTATAAATATTTTTTTCACCTTTAAAATTAATATCCCCCTCCCCTTTGTACTAAGAAGAAATAGCACTATATTAACTTTTTGCCCCCACCCTTTTAAACTAGATTTAGTTATTAGATTATAATATTTCATACTCAAAATAATCTTGCCCCCCTTTACCAAAATTTCTGGCTCCGCCACTGACGCATATCAAGGGTGTTTTATTCAGCTCTCTATTCCTCTCAGCGCGTGTCAGTATATATGTAGTGTACTAGTTAAAAGAAAGCCATACATAAAAAATGCGGACATAAAGACGCCACTCCATCCAGCCATGTTATACCTTCACAAGTTGAGTTGCAGCAGTCACGATCTTGCTTCCTGTGGCTCTGCATCCCTGAATCAATCCGTCAAACAATTATAAAATCATTTGACAACATGATCAGAAGTCTAGCGTCTGTTAAAAAACTACTGGCAAGCAAAACTAAAGATTGCTACTTGCATAATTTAAGAGAAAGAACCTTGTCAACATGGGGATGATAGTAAATAATAAATATATGATAAAATTGGTATCACTATGAGTGAAGAGAGGAGATAAGGACCAATAATGACTTACGGAGATGCCAATTCAGATGGCTTAAGTATTGCAGCATATCCAGCAGCCAAGGCAGGAGCAACTATCCATGTCACCATCAACAAAGGTAATTCCTACAACATGAAATGGAAAAGAGTTGATTTTTCAATCTAAAATCTATTTTCGTTATCATCAATGCTTGCCTTAATGGATGCAATTGATTTAACAACTAGAATCATCATTATAGCATACCCGGTCAATTAAAAAAAAAACGGAAAACTTCTATTAATCAATAAGAGTGAGCACATAATCAGTGAAATTGGAATAGTACTGAAACCATAACAAGCAACTAAGACAGTTGTATAGTTGAACATCATATGCAAGCAAATCAAAACTTGGTACCTATTGTCTTCAATGTTCTGAAGATTAACAAGCACAATACCTGTAATAGACTAGAAAAAACATAGCATTAAACACCAAGAATAATATATACATGTGTGTGAGTTTGTATGTACATATTAGGAAAACATTAACCAAATATCAAATAATATTTTCTTCAGATTAGTCCCCACTCAAGGAGAACATTAACCAAATATCAAATAGATTAGGAAAAATAAATAGTGCTAAGTGAAATTTCGATTACAAAAAGGGCACCTCGAAGAAAAATCCTGGTTCGTTCTATATGCATATTATTATGAAATCATCCACCTATCTCACCTATGCATATTATTATGAAATCATCCACCTATCTCACCTATGGAGTTTATTACTTCATACTTGTTACAAGTGACTTAACTTACATGAGTTTAGTGGCTTGTGGACTGTCTAAATCTTCAGTTTCTCTCGTAGTAAACTTCAATTCCTTTATTTATCCTACGTTCTAAAATAAATTTTCATTTTTGTTCTTGATCAAATATGAAAATGAACGTTCATTCTAAGAAAGGGGTAGTACAACAAATTTAGCCTAAGGAGAAATGCAAACATCTTGGATGGGAATTGTTGCCAACCCCATCGTGAAAGAAATAAGTAGGAACAAAATTCAGAAATTGAAAAGAAGAGAAGAAGAAAAAAATATTGATAATAAAAAGAATAAATATATAATATATAGGGGAAATGAATAAAAAGAAGGAAATGTTCATGTAGCTGAAGAGTCTACTCACCGGCTGAAATTTGCATTGTAGCAAAATCATAACAAATAACCAGGACAATTGTAAAAGGAAACCCATTTTCTTAATTTATGTGTTTAGTAAATGTCACTTTGTAGGGACGGAGGGGGTAGTATTTATATTATACTAACGAGTGCTGAGCAGAAGTTGGTGGGCCAACATAGAGATATACGGAATAAGATTTTAGTGAAATGAAGCAAACAGTCAATTAAATTGGGAGGGGGGAAGGGGAGGTGAGAGTAATTGGTCATGAGTAGAAAAAGTAAAACGTACCTTAACGACTAATCAGCACAACAACACCAATGAGTTCCGTGATAATATGACACTTAAATGTGTCCGTTGGAATAACAACTGGGTAATCTTGACTTGCACCAAAGCTTCAGCGAGATTTGCCATGCATTTAAGACATTCAAAAGTCCTAAAGGAGATGAACAAGAAAAAATCTACGCCAATTATTCATATACTAAATTATCCATCCTTGTCTTCAAAAAGAGAAAATGGAAACGCAATTAGAGAGGTGCCAAACACGTACCATATCCCAGTCTGCTTCATATAAGGATCTTCCACAATCAATTGCTTCAAGTTTTGCCAGTTCTGCCTTTCTCTTTACTACCTGCATGCAAAGCAGAAAGAGTAAATAAGTCTTTGATCTTATTACTGCTGAAGAGGTTTACAATGAAAGGTAGTCTCCTAAATGAGCCATATCCAATGTGATGGGGTATGTCAAGCGAAATCAAAACTTGTCACCGCTGAATACAGAGCAACTTTATTAAAGTTAGGTCTACATTGTTCAAATCTTAAATGAACTTCTTGCAACATCCTGACATGATAGTAGAAGTAGATAAATGTAACGGTTTCAACAAGCACAAACACCAATGATAGACCTTAGGGAGCCAAAAACATGGCATGAAGTGAAGATTGCAGTTGTCATACCCAAATCATATACATAGCTTTACAGCAATAACTCGCAAGAACCTTGCACGATATATAACCCAGTAGTTGTGGCCCAATCTTTGCCTCCATTGCGAGGTAGGGGTCTACGAGTGGCTTCCACAAAAACATCGTCATCTTCTGTAGTGGCAGCTGGAATATCCCCTGTAACACATTCCAAAAGAAGCCATATATGAATTCAAGTGACAGGTAAAAGACCTGAATGCTTACAAAACTTACACTGGTCCAAAGAAACACAGGACCAGACATCAATACTTAAGTAAGATCCCGAAAAACTATGTCTTCTCATTGTTGTTGATGGAAATCAATATGTTCTAGCATTCTAAAGATATAACAGTATTCTGGATACACCAACTAGAGGAAGGATTACGACAAGTTGACTTGACTACAAAACTAGTAAAGAAACACAGGACCTCACACCAATACTTAAGTAAGATCCCGAAAAACTATGTCTTCTCATTGTTGTTGATGGAAATCAATATCTTCTAGCATTCTAAAGATATAACAGTATTCTGGATACACCAACTAGAGGAAGGATTACGACAAGTTGACTTGACTACAAAACTAGTAAAGAAAAAATTTCCTACCAATTTCGAGGCTTCTTGTTAAGTTAAGCCCTATTACAATGGTTTCCATTTGCAAATAAAAAAATAGGAACAAAGAGAATAATTATCCAGAAGCAATATACTTGTAGTATTTGGTAAAACATGAGTCTAAACAAACTGCATATCGTAAGAGGGCTTCTTGTTAAGTTAAGCCCTATTACGATGGTTTCCATTTGCAAATAAAAAAATAGGAACAAAGAGAATAATTATCCAGAAGCAATATACTTGTAGTATTTGGTAAAACATGAGTCTAAACAAAATGCATATTGATAACCGAGAAAGCTTATTTTTCTACTCCCTCCGTCCCATTATGTGTTGGTCCATCCTGAAATAAGTTTCGCATTTCTAAAGAGAACAATTAACCAGAAGCAATATACTAGTATGTATATATATGCGTATATATATTTTTTAAAATGGGGATAAAATATAACAAGACATGCGGAGTGCATTACTGAAATACTAACCTGGCAAAAGACAAGGGTTGCAAGCTCCGACAATCCACATTGTGGGTTCCACACTTATCATCCCTATTTACGTCACCTGAAAGCATTTACACGACCATATATACAATGTTTCAAATAATTAAAAAAGAAGCATGCTAAAACCAGAACATACAAAGTCAATGTGGAGGCACAAAAAATACCATTCAGCCCTCAAGTTTAGGCTTCCAAATAGATATTTAATCATTTGAAACAACAACAAAATAATAAAAAACATAATCAACAATATCAACAACCCATAGTACTCCAAGATCCTAATTGAAGATGTGAGTAGACCAATCACGCAAATAAAGGAAAATGGCAATAAATTAACTCAAATAAGACACAATTTTGAATTCAAAGTAGGGACAAAGGACAAGGGCTACAAGCTCCTCGAGTCCACATTATGCATTGGTCAAGGTTTCCACACTTATCATCTATGTTTATATCCCTCCTGAAAACAATGTGCATTCACACGAGCATCTATATGCCACATCAAACAAATAAAAGCGTGCTAGAATCAGAACATACCAAGTCATTGTGGTACTCCAAGTACTTATTTGATCAAGCTCCTTGAATAATACGTCAAGAAGATGCTCTGTTACCGCACTCCCATCATCAGCACCCCTTAAAAAATGAAGATGTAACCATGAATACAAAATAACTGCGCCCCGTAAGATAACTAGAACATACTTTAAAACCATAAAACAAGTCAAACCTGTCAAAATGTTGCATGATTAAGCAACTTTTAGACACCGATCATGGGTAGTTATCCAACAGGAGGAACTGCTGCACAGCAAAATGTGTAATTAACGTTTGACAACCCATATTCAGACCATCCTTTAACAAGTATGTGTTAATACTCATTCAGTTTGCCATACATTTTCCCCTCATCCCTGAAAAGTACAAGAAGAAGTTATACATGACTGTGTGATTAACAATTTCCAGAAAGTACATCAAGAATGGGAATGAAGCGTCAAGATGCAGCCACCTCCTAGGGATTCGGTTGACCACCACTGCTCTCACTCAAGCTCGTTTCCATCTTTCCCATGTATTGAAGCATCAGGCTTCACCAAATCATTTAAATATTAGATGAATATAAAAAAAGAGTATATCACTAACAAATTGAAGCACGTGTGTGGTCCAGGAGTGATAGTAAAGAGAGAACTCACCACAATACACCCATTTCCACATGGGAAAATGGTATTGTCTAACGGCCAAAAGTTGTTGAAGAATACCCGGACTGAAATCTTGAAACATCCTTCAGGAAATCCCATGTGGTTAAAAAGTAATTTAGCAACAGATAGAAGAAGCAACCTCTGGCCTGTAGTAGAACGAATAGAAGTTACCTGACTCACATTCAAAGATAACACAATTAGACCATTTCTATTGAGGTTGTAAGATTTCCGAGTAAAGAAGCAGATCTAACCCTTGATATGCGGTCACATCTTTCCAGATAATTTGATATTACAGCAGCATCCAAGCCATATCTATAAAGATATTAAACACAAGTGACAAGTAGTTCCTACTGAAATGCAAGAGCAGAACGGTCCAAAAAAGTAAAGAGAAGAAATCTCTCTCACTCACACGTGCAAAAATGTTCATGTAAAGCAGAAGAGTCAACTCGCTGGGTATCATCAGCTAGTTCATCACTTTCTCTTCAGTAGAAAATGTTTTTACACAATGAACATGCCCAAAACATAAACATCATAAGGATAATTTCTCTTAATGCACACAAATACACACGGCATCATTGTGACGAAGGAATTAATTCTAATAATCATGACGAAAAAGGAAAACATTGATTTACCTGGCCACGACTAACCACAGGCCCAAATCTACACAACCATCCTCCAAGGGGTCTGAAACCTAGATCTTCTTGGTCGACAAGTTTGTCTAAAAACTTTGCTACAATGACTTCCTGAAACAAACATACGAAGCATAAATTTGACTGTACCTAGTTAAAAAGATGGAAGGGAAATAAACAGATAATCGCTTGTGGAGTTAGCAACAATCAGGTGTGCCTTTGTAGAAGATGATTGCATGAGTCATGATACAGATTAAGTATGAGAATGTTACCCATCAAACAAAAAGTTATAACCTAATGAAACTAAAGGCATTGATGAGAAACCTGTCATATGATATAAAATAGAGCTTGAAGGTTAACCATCTTAAATTCTATGCATTCTGAAAGGATAGGCTCTAATAAAAATAAATCATTACATTCTCAAGTGCCAATTCACAAAGGCCCACAGAGAACATGTTAATTCCTCAAGACAAATTACGTGAACACAAACATGTCATTTCATCCAGGCACGTAAGACCTTCACCAGTTGAGCTGCAGCACTCATGAGCTTGCTTTTTGTGGCGCTACTCTCCGTAAATGCAATATTCGAAGCAATTAAGAATCCGTTTGGCCACATGCTAAGAAACCAAGTGCTTGTTCAGGAACGACATAACAAGCATAAGTACAGATTGCTAATTGCATGAGATAAGAGAAATGAACCTTGTCAACTGGCGATGTGACACCAATGTAGACTTCTGGACCAGATCCAGCTAAATTATTGAGTACCTAAGGAGGGTGACTGACCTCTCTACACACTTCACCCAAGTCAAGACAGCCCTGGCATTGGAGAGTAAAGAATATATATTGAAAAATAGCTATTATTAGGAAGGCAAAATGTAGATATTGACCGGTCACGACTAACAGAGATGCCAGTTCAGATAGCTCAAGTACTGCAACACCTCCCAAGGCAGGAGAAACTTTCCGTATTGCCATCGACAAGGGTAATTACTATAATATGAATTGGCAAGCAGTTTATGCTTCAGTCTCAAGCTAAACCTATAATCAACATTGGCAGACTGTTTAACAACTAACCTTGTCAATAAAGCCTAGCAATTCAATTAGAAATGAAAACCAAAACTTATTCTATTTAATCAATAAGAAATAACATGCAAACACCTGAAACTTGCATTGTTGCTAACAAATATTTAGAACTGTTGTATAAATGAAAACAATTTTCTTAATTTATGTGTTTAGTAAATGTTCGCTTTCATAGGGACGGAGGGGGTAGTATCCAATTTATATTACTGAGTGCGTTCTAGCCTTCTAGGTAGAAGTAGGCGGGCCAACATAGACACATAAGGAATCAGATTTTAGTGAAATGAAGCAAAAATGTCGATTAAATTAGGGAAGGGGGGCAGGGGAGAGACAGAGTTTATGGTCATAAGTAGAAAAAGTAAATGTACCAAGGACTAATCAATCATACAACATCAATGGATACCTTTATAACATGAAACTTAAATGTGAATTTTGCCTTGCACCAAAGATTAAGCTAGATCTGTGAGGAATTCAAAACATCTAATCAATTCCTTCATGTTTTGCCAGATCTGCGTTTTGCTCTGTTACCTGCATGAAAATAGAAAGAGTAAATAATTGTTTTTTTTATATAAATATCATATATGGTTAGTCAATTGAGATAGAGAAGATGGAGGGTACCAATGATTTGTTCAGTGGCAGGATTGATGACAGTTTGAATAGGTTGAGGGTTTAGGCCACTTGCCGTCGATGAATAACTGCCCTAAAGGTGTCTGGATCACCATACTCCCTCTAGCAAGCAGACTTCTCATCAGTTATGCTTTCATATGCAGGGTGTTTTGTTCATCTCTCTATTCCTCGCTGCGTGTGTGAGTATATATATTTATACAAATAGGAAGAAAGACATACCTTAAAATAAAAAAGAAACATGGACAGAACACTCCCTTAGCCATTTAATATCTTCACAAGTTGAGTTGCAGCAGTCATGATCTTGCTCCTGGTGACGCTGCTTCCCGTAAATGGATTCTTTCAAACAATTATAGAATCGTTAGACAACATGATTGGGAGCCTAGCACATGTAAAAACTATTCGACAAGCAAATATAGAGATTGATACTGGCATAATATAAGAGGAATGAACCTAGTCAACATGAGGATGTGACGCCAATGAAGCACCAACTTCCAGACCAAATGAAGTAAGAATATTGAGTACCCCAATAATAACTTACAGAGCTACCAATTCAGATGGCTTAAGTATTGCCGCACATCTAACAGCCAAGGCGGGAGCAACTTTCCATGTAGCCATCAACAACGGGCAATTCCTACAACATGAAATGGAAAATGGTTTATATTTCAATCTCACTCTAAATTCATCATCAACATTGCTTGCATTAACGGATGCAGATGATTTGGCAACTAGAATCATTAAAGCATACCCGAATAATAATTTTTAACCTTGAATAATTTTTATTTGTAACCTTGAATACAAAACAAATGCGCCCTGCGAAATATTAGGAAAATACTTCAAACCATAAAAGAAGTCACACTTGTAAAATTATTGCATGATTAAGCAAGCTATTGAATTGAATGAACTCCAAGAGCAGGATGGGCCGACATAGAGACATAAGGCATAAGATTTTAATAAAATGAGGCGACACAGTCCCTGCAATTGAGGAAAGAGGGGGGGGGGTTGGTCATCAACAGAAAAAATAATAGAATGTAAGAAAGACTAATCAACGCAACAATACCAATCAGTTCCTTCATAACAAGACAACCATTTACGCCAATATTTGTTTTATTTCTGTTTGTCATCCAAAACAGAAAATGGAAAAGCAATTAGTGAGGTGCGAGGGACATACCATACCATATCCCAAGCTACTTCATCAAAGGGTCCTCCACAATCAATTTCTCTCTGTTACCTGCATGCGAACTGAAAGAGTAAATGCTTCATTGATCTTATTACAACAAAAGAGGTTTAGAATGATAGCTAATATCCAACCCATCTTATATTTTCGTGTTGTTAATTTTCTATTAACACAGAAGGGGTACAATTAAAAGGTCTATTGTGAACATAATAAATCTACATGCAAGTTATGCCCGAATATTCAATTTTTATACAATGATTTAAAACTCCTCCCATGACCAGGAAAAAGTTTGTAGCAGAAAAGAAAAGATTAAATTGTGTTTCCAAATGATTTATATAGCAAAGTATTTAAAAGATGAAATATGTCAAATTCACAAGGTACAACCCCCTGTCAATGTCAACATCATCAAATACAACTATCAGAATTTTTTCACAAGTTCGTATAACTGCCAAACAAACATAACATGAGGTTAGTATGAGAAATGCAGCATTCAGAGTAGCATATGACAGTATCATATGATTAACAAGAAAATTTAGCTTCTTTTCCTCTATGTGCAATCCCGTGATGGACAATGGAGAAAAACATCTGCATTAAATAATGCAGATGTAATTTTCAAACAGATAAATACCTTTGCAGCAAGAGCTTTCTAGAGATTTACCACGTATGATCAAGTAGTTGTGGACCGGTCTTTGCATCCGTTACGAGAGAGAGCTCTACGACCAGCTTGCACAATAACGTCAACATCTTCTGCAATAGCAGCTGGAATATCTCCTGAAAACTATTCAATAAAAGAGTAGCTAAAAATGAATATAAGTGATAGATAAAGACCTCAATGCTAACTTATATTGGTTCAAGAAATACATGACTTCACATACTTCAATAATTGCAAAAAAACAATAAAAAAAAAAAAAACTACATTTATCATGATTGCGCAACTGGACATAGGAAGATGATCCTCTGTAATTTGAAAAATATTTGACACCTATACAAGCAAATAAAAACATGGTACATGTTACCTTCAATGTTGGATGACAGAAAATAAGGTTAGATCTACAATTGCAACTTTTTTGACATGATACAACTAGTAACTCCCTTGTTCTGATGTTTTAAGTCAAGGATCCATAAGAAATTATAAGTGGATAAACATAACAAGCACAATACGTGTGAAATAAAAAACCAGTCTGACCCCACAAACAGACATGCCCCCCCCCATACACAAAGTTTTCAATCCATTTTGCTGTCATTATACAATAAATGAAATGAGTATCCTAACATGTACAATTGTTAAGGTAGCATTCATGTTAATGTGAGCTAAATTTTTCCCTCATAGGGAAAAATACAAGGAGAAGTTATACGTAACGGTATGATTAACAATATCCAGAAAGTAAGTATATTAATTACAAATTATTATGACAAGTAAAAAACAAAGGACTACTTGTCTATGTTTACCTGGCATGGCATGAGAGAAAATATGAACAAAACCTTTTAATTTTCTTCTCTAATTTCGTCAGGAAAATAAATCTCCTATGAAGAAGGGAATGAAGCATCATGATGCAGCGAAACATCTCCTTGGGAATCAATTGACCACCATTGTAATCATTCAAGTTCGGTTCCACCTTTCCCATGTATAGAAGCACCAGGCATCACCAAATCATTTAAATAGTAGATGAATATACACATTATATTCCTGCAAATTGAAACACATGTACAGTCCAAGATGTGATAGCTAAAGAGAGAACTCACAGTACACATGTTTACTCGTGTGAAATGATATTGGCTAACAGCTAAATTTTGTCAGAGAATACTCCATACTCGGACTGAAAGCTTGGAACATCCTTTAAGACATCCCATATGTGACTGAATTGAAATTTAGCAACAGGTTGAAGAAGCAAGCTCTGGCCAGCAAGCAGTACAAAATCAGAGTTACGTGGCATTCATATCAAATGAAATACTTCGATAAAAGCAAGTATGTTCAGTGGTATCAGAAACTATAATAAAAATAACCAACCTAAAAATTCCCATAGATTCATGAATACTTTTTCCTTACCGGCAAGCAAGAGAAGGGTGCCCAATTTGACAATTTATTTCCTTCACTATTGTAAAATTACACCTTAAAGACCTTATGATTGCTGTGGAACCACCTGCTAAGCAAGCAAAGGTGTGACTGTAATTTGATCCAATATCAATATAACAAAAGAAAATAATCAAATGCATGATGGTGATGCAAAACGGTACTAAGCAAACTGATAGAATTCACATACTTCTGATTCCAAGATGTAGCTGACTTGAGGCTAAGTAGTCTATCAACTTACCATCATGGTCATTAAGTACTCACCTAAAAACTTGCCATTTATGGACGTTGTACAACAAATTGAACAGTCTTGGCAAAAACAAACATTGGCAACATCCGTTAAATACTTGATTCCGTTACCAGACAAGAGAAGGGTGCTCAATTTTAACATTTCCTTCCGGAAAGAATTCAAATACTACTAATTCCAAGATGTTTCTGGCTCAAGGCTATGTAGCCAATCAAATTAACATCATGCCACTAAACATTTACCTAAAAAATTACCATCATCTGCACATTGTACAACAATTCAAACAGTCTTGGCAAAAACTTTGGCAACCTCCGCGTGCTTGCATGTACCTGAGATGGTATAGTTTGAGTAACCAATACAACAACAACAACAACAAAGCCTTAGTCCCAAAATAATTTGGGGTCGGCTAACATGAATCCTCATATGTTATCGTGAAAAAAAAAATAACAAAAAAATAATAATAATAAAAAAAAAATAAATAAAAAAAATAATAAAAAAAATAAATGTGTCATGTAAAATAATTAGAAAATACTTTAAAAACACAAAATAAGTCAAACCTGTCAAATTATAGCATGATTAAGCAAACTTAAGACCGCGATCATGGGTAGTTATCCAACAGCGAAAAGGAACTGCTGCACACCATCCTGTATATTTAACAACTGACAACTCAAATTTGGAAAATACAGGGAGAAGTTGAACATGACTGCGTTCTTAACAAGTTCCAGAAAGTATATCAAATACAAATAACTCTGACAAGTAAAAAAAAAGGACTACATACCTATGTTTACCTGACATGAGAGAAGATATGAGGAAAATCAAGAAGTGAATGAAGCATCAAGATGTAGCTAAACACCTCCTTTCCTTGGGATCCAATTGACCATCACTGTTCTCACTCAAGCTCGTTTCCACCTCATGTATTGAAGCACTAGGCCTCGGCAAATCATTTAAATATTAGATGAATATTGAAAAAAGAATATTCCATGAAATTTCAAATGATATCTAAAAAGAGAACTAACCACAGTATGATCGTTCCCTCATGTAAAAATGGTTGTCTAACAGCTAAAAGGTGTCGGCGACTAATTCATACTCGAATTCAAATTACTCTAAGAAGTAAATAAAACAGAGGACCACTTATCTATGTTTACCTCGCACCAGAAAAGACATGAACAAAACATTTTATGCACAAAAATAAACTTCCCATAAAAGAAAATTACTCTAAGAGGACAACAAAAAGGAATACATGTGGGACAGAAGGAGTACTCTTCATGATGTATAGATAAAAAATTCAAATCATTACACAAGCAAATCATTTCAAAACATAAACCAACTAGAATTTGTCCATTGAAATAAAAACGAGATAGGGGTTTTCTGATTCATACAGTGTGGCATCAAATCATAATCCCCTTCTAATTTCATAAAATCAAAATGAACCCTAATTCTAAGTAATTTCACAAAATCAAAATAAACCCTAATTCAAAGTAATTTCACAAAATCAAAATAAACCCTAATTCTAAGTAATTTCACAAAATCAAAATAAACCCTAATTCAAAGTAATCTCATGAAGTTACCTCTCGAGTATCGGAATCGGAAGAGAGCTCTAAAACAATATCCTGAACATCACCGGAAGTGACCGTCTGTCATTTGTTAAGAAAATGTAACAACGGCGAGTTTTGCCCAGGCACGAATCTTGAGAGAGAAAAGTGGAAATGAACGAAGCTGAGAGTTTGGAAAGGCGTATTGGACTCTGTGTGTGTGTCTGTGTGAGATAGAGAAGAAAGCGAGGGAATGAGAGAGAGAGAGACAGAACGAGAGGGTATATAGAGAAAAGGATTTCGACCGTTTAGGAAGCAGCGTGCAAGCTAAGCAATCAACAACGGTCATTTCATCTGACGCCCCGCAGCCCATTTGTTATGTTTGTATATTGGGCCGGAAAAGTACATGGCTCGTTTTTTTATCTTTGTATATTGGGTCGTATAAGCCCACTACACTGGCCCATTTGATCCTAAAGCCCCCAAGTGTTGTAATTTTACATGTTTTATTTTTCTATAGTTTTATTTTAAATAGCTGTCTTTTATTATTATTACAAGAAATTAAAACTTTATCCTACATAGGGTTAATTTGCAAAACAAATAGGTTTACGTAGCCTTACAAAAATAAGTTTATTAAAATTCGTGTGTTTTAATCAGAAATGTCACTGATAATGTTATAAAGTGTAAGTGATCATAATAACATTTATAAACATCAAACTACATTTGTAATCTTTCGGCTGTACTTTTAGGTATTGTTAGTAAGTGTCATTGTATATACTATTGAGAGGGTATATACAGAGAAGATAAAAACCATATTTTTATCACTTAACTATGGCATTTTTCGAAATGTTAAACCTTTTTTTTAATGTTCTCACAAAATTTTACATTTTTCATAATGCTCTCACTCCGTCATCACATTCTAAAAAACAGAAAGGGACAGAGATGAAGTAGGAAAAAGGGAGAAATCAACTTACGAAAAGTAATAAACACGAAAGAACTTTTAAGTAAAGCTGAGCAAAGTTTTTTCTCTCTCTAAAGTGCAGTTTCAAAGCTTGAGGGTAATAAAAGAATGAGAAGGGAGAGATGTTTGATATTTATAGGCCAAACTATACGGATCGACCCGTATTAATGAGTCCACACACCGTTTCTCTCGAATCATGAACGATGGAAAGTTTTAAATTTCGAATTATTGGCGCTGGACATTTATGGCGCCCTTTGAATTTTGAGGAACGTTCCCTCCATACCTGACACGCATTGGCGCCTCAACAGTCAAGGGGGCCACATAAAACTTATCCGGGAAGCAGCACAAAGCTTCTACCAACTTCTACCAAACTCCCCTCACGTGCTACCCACGTGCGCCATAGCAATGGAGTCTAAGCAAGATCAATGAAAAACACGACACTTGTGAC
This sequence comes from Adenophora triphylla var. japonica, assembly GCA_022495995.1. Classification (NCBI taxonomy): domain Eukaryota; kingdom Viridiplantae; phylum Streptophyta; class Magnoliopsida; order Asterales; family Campanulaceae; genus Adenophora; species Adenophora triphylla. Next base: position 118,146 of record JAFEMH010003171.1, on the reverse strand, counting down.
CGCGAATACGGTCTGACCGCAGACCGATCCTCGAATACATAGCTCCTCGCTCAAACCGTAAATGAATCCTCTCTTAAAGCTAAGAGCCACTGATGAGCCCGGACCTTTTAGACCGGGCCCAAAGCTCGATCTGTTCCAAAGGCCAAGTACGACGTAGCCTATCCAAGAGCGCGAACACTTAGATCGCTAGTGTCAAGATCGCGGGCATCATGACCGAGAGAGTCGAGACCGTGATCGTTAGAACCGCCAAAGAGTTGACCGCGTCAGCTCGTGATCGTGATATACAAAACCGTGTCAGCTCATGATCGTGATATACAAGACCGCGTCAGCCATGATCGTGATATACAAGACCGCGTCAACTATGTTGACCACGATTTTATACCAGACTCCCGTTTATTCAACTAGACTCCCGATTATTCAACTAGACTCCCGGTTAAAGTCAAATCTAGTGAGACAAAGGTCTGTATCTACAATAACACCAAAAGCCGGCTTATCCCCATCTCATTAAAGGGTAGCTCAGGCGCTTTCAATGCGCGTATGGCGCCGCACCAACTAGCGTCTGCCATCTCTGTCCTTTTCCAATTAAAGACATTCATTTGCAGTAAATCTTACTTTATTGTACAAGTCCATCAGGCGCGAACATGTATAATAGGTAAAAAGACAAAGATATCCTACAAGGCTAAAATAATCATCAGCTCTAACTTACTATAAATATCAACCTTTGTCCCATGAACAAGGTTAGTAGAAAATAACCATTGTAATCCACATTATCAAAACCCTAGAACAAAACTCACTAATACATTCAAAGTCTTACTCTCAGTTATACATCCTCAGAGATCTTACTCTCACACCCGAGGACCTGAGCTGTATTAAACTCCGATTTGATCTCTAACGGTGATTTTTTTCTTTATTGTGTTATAGATACAAACTTTATATACAAGCCATATATCATAATACAGTGAGATTCGGAAAGTTGTGGTGTTATAGAAGTGATATGAAAACCAATTTCTAACAAGATGCAGTCATCTTATCTTATGAATATTATTATAAAAATCATCCACCTATCACCTGTTTATTAATGCATACTAGTTGCAAGTGACTTACATGAGTTTAGTGGCTTGTGTATTATCCAAAACTTCAGTTTCTCTCGTCTCGTAGTAAACTAAACTTACATTCCTTTATTTATCCTATGTTCTAAAATAAATTTTCATTTTTGTTCTTGATCAAATATGAAAATAAACGTTCATTCCAAGACAGGGTAGTACAACAAAATTTAGCCTATGGAGAAATGCAAACATCTTGGATGGGGATTGTTACCGGGGCAAAGTATAAAATGATATGAAGCGGAGATATAATTTATAACGGACATTTGCATTAAAAGCGGAGAAATTCTCATTACTTTCTCATTTACATTAAAAAAACAATCAAAAGATTTCAAATAAAAATATGAATTCAAACTAAACGAGGACAAATTAACTTATTGATAAAAAGGTCCAAAAAAGAAAGAAAATTAAATAAAGTAACAAAGTACCCCCTCCGTTCCATAACAAATGTTACTATCCCAAAATGAAACAGTTGATAAATACTTCTTCGTTCAATGGAACCCACTTGCCACTCTCGCAACAACAATCTAATTACTTAGTTCCTTGATTCTGGTGCATTCAAGTTTGGTAACATTTGTTATCGAATGGAGGGAGCAAGTAAATAAGTAAATTCAAGTGACATAGACATGAATGCTTGCAAGAACTAATGAAACGTAGTACCTCACATCAATACTTAAAAGTAAAATCCCAAGAAACAATGTCTTCTCATTATTGTTGATGGAAATCAAAATCCTCTAGGATTCTAAAGATAGTACCGTTTTCTAGATACACCAACTAGAGGAAGGATTACGACAAGTTGACTTGACTACAAAACTAGTAAAGCAAAAACTTGCCACCGAGTTATAGGCTTCTTTTTAAGTTAGATACAATGGTTTCCATTTGCAAATACAAAAGAAATAGGAACAAACAAAACATTATCCAGAAGCAATATACTAGCAGTGTTTGGTTAAACGTGAATCTAAACAATCGCATATTGGTCACTGAGAAAGCTTATTTTTATAATCCCTCTGTCCCATTATAAGTGTGCTTTCCTTTTTGGTCTATTGCAAGCTGGAAATTTATTATTGGACTGAGAGAGTAATGGCTAAGAGTAATAAGTCAAACTGAAGTGAAGGAATTTGGTAGAGAAATGAACAGTAATCAATGTGGGAAAAAATCGACAAATATCATCGATCAAAGTGTGAAATCTTGATCTTCTTGGCCAACTTGGCAAGTTTGTCAAAAAAAGCTCTGCTACAATGCCTTCCTGAAACAAACACGCACACAACATAAATATAATTGTAACTCGTTAAAAAGATAGAAGGGAATAAGTAAACAATCAATTGGGGAGTTAACAACAATCATTGTGCCTTCGTTTAAGATGATTGCATTAGCCGTGATACCAATAGCAGACGCAGGAATTGAAGTAAAGGGGGCAGGGGGGAAAATTGGAGTAAAGGAATGATGAGTGGGGGTTCAGGGCAGCACCCCCAATTTTTATTTATTGTTTTTTGCCTCCCCATGGAGCAGTTGACCCAAACAACCCCTACTTGGAAAGCCTGCCAAACAAGCCAAAATGAAGAAACACACATCCAAAGATAATGAAATTAGACCATCTCCAATGAGGTTGTAAAGTTTCTTACTCCCTCCGTCCCCAAAATGAATGTCCAAAAAAAAAAAAAAATCAAATTTGCTCTTGCTTAAGAGTAAATTTGGAACTTTTTGGACATTCATTTTGGGGCGGAGAGATAAGTAAAGAAGCAGATCTCACCCTTGATATGAGGTCACATCTTTTCGGATCCTTAATTCAATATTACAGCAGCACCCAAGCCATAACTATAAAAATACTAAACACATGTGCCGTTTTCATACCCACTGAACTGCAAGGGCATAACACTTGAACGAAGTAGAGGAGAAATCTCTCTCTCTCTCTTCTTCTCTCTCTCTCTTTCTTTCACAGAGAGAGAGAGAGAGAAATGTTCATGTAGAAGAAGAGTGTACTCACTGGGTATCATTTCAATTGCTTCCTCTCCCGTAGAACATGTTTCTACACATAGAACTGATCCAAAACTTCATCTCGCCAAATTTCCATCAATGTAGTTACATCAGCTATGACGGTTGGCTCGGCTAAAAAAAAATCCTCTCCAATTGTTGATTTATTATTGATTTAGTCAGTTGTCATCTCTTACTACGATACTTAAGAAATCTACTTTCACAATGGTCGTACCTTTGGAGGGTTCCCCGCCACACAAGATAGTTGCTCCTTCACTCTTATCTGTCAAGATGATAGATTTTGACATTTACACGTTTTCATAGGTCAAAATAAGAGGGTACTAGATACTGCAAGGACAGCTAAAAACAAAGCTCAATAAAGATAAATCATGTTCCTATCCCGAAATATATTTGCAAATAGACTTGTGCATTCTTTTTTTCCAAAACCTTATACTATTATACTATACCAACATCTAATAAAGAGTCCTATTTTTTAGTTTGTCCATAAAGAGGGGTCTATTTTCTAAAATAAAGCTTAAATTTCCCTGGTGATACAAGTCATTAAATGAACACCATAAGGATATTTTTATCCTAATGCTCACAAATACACACAACAATATTTTGAAAAAGAATTGATCTCTAAAAAACATGAAGAGAAAGGATATTTGGTGTTTCACAACATTGTTTACCTGGCCACTACTAATCACAGGGCCGAGCCTACATCCTTCCTCAAAGGGGTCTGAAATCTCGATCTTCTTAGTCCACTTGACATGTTTGTCTGAAAACTCTGTTACAATGACTTCCTGAAACAAACGTGCACACAAGGCTTATGCCGTCTGAAATGTTAACAACAATCAGGTGTGCCATTTTTTTAAATCATAAGGATATTTTTCCTTTTGCACACACATATATACACACGATATTACAAGTTAGTAAATAAACACCAAAGGATATTTTTCTCTTAAAGCACACAAATACACACGGCATCATTGTGGCTAAAGAGCTGATTTCTAACAATCATGACGAAAAAGGAAATTTTGTGTTTCACAACATTGATTTACTTGGCGACTAAACACAGGGCCAAGTTTACAACCTTTCTCCAAGGGGTCTGAAATCTCAATCTTCTTGGTCGACTTGAAAAGTTTGCCTAAAAACTCTACTACAATGCCTTCCTGAAACAAAGGTATGAAGCATAAATTTGCTTGTACCTAGCTAAAAAGATGGAAGGGAATAAACAGACAATCACTTATGAGTTAACAATAATCAAGTGTGCCTTTGTAAAAGATGATTGCATGAGCCATGAAATAGATCAAGTCATATGATATGGATTAGAACTTGAAGGCCACCATCTTAAATTTTATGCATTACGAAAGGATAGGAGATCTAATGAAAATTAATCCTTACATTCTCAAGTGCCAACTCATAAAGGCCAAACAGAGGACATGTTAATTCCCCAACGAACTACGTGAACACAAACACGCCATCCATCCAGACACGTAATACCTTCACAAGCGGCAGCACTCACGACCTCTCTACAAAGTTCACCCAACTCAAGGGAGGTACTGATATTGGAGAGTAAAAGAATAAATATATAGAAAAATAGCTATTATTAGGAATGCAGAAAGTAGATATCGACCACTCACGACTATCATAGATGCTAATTCAGATGGCTTAAGTACCACAACACCTCCGGCAGCCAAGGAAAAGAAACTTTCCATGTTATCAACAAAGAGGAATTCATACAATATGAAACGGCAAGCAATTTATATTTCTATCTAAGTCTAAATCAATCATCAACATTGGGAGATAGGGTCAACGGAAGACTTTCTATATCGATAGTTTAACAACTAACATTGTCATTAAAGCCCAGCCACTCAGCTGAAACTAAAAACCAAGAATTTTCCTATTAATCAATAAGAAAGAACATGGAAACAACTGAAATTTGCAATGCAGCAAAACCATAACAAATAACCAGGTCGGTTGTATGGATAATAACATTTTCTTGACTTATGTGTTCACTTATATTGGGGCGAAGGGGGTAGAATCCATATTATACTACTGAGAGATGAGTAGAAGTAGGTGGACCAACATATGGGCATAAGGAATAAGATTTTAGGTAAATGAAGCAAAACAGTCCATTAAGGGTTGGCGTTGATTAGAAAAAGTAGAATGACCAAGGACTAATCAACCCCCCAACACCAATGGGTTCCTTTAAAACATGGCACTTAAATGTGTCCATTGGAAGAGCAATGGGTCAGGTCACTTTGCTTTGGATCTAAAGCTACAGCTAGATCTGCAAAGTATTCAAATCATCCAGCAACGTCCTCATGTAGGAAATGAACGGAACAAACCTTTATGCTAACATTCAATATATTAAAGTAAATTGCAGATTATTTCATGTCTGCTTGTCATCCAAAACATAAAATGGAAAAGAAACTAGTGAGGTGCCAAGGACATACCATATCCCAGGCTTCTTCATCTATGGGTCTTCTACAATCAATTACCTGCATGCAAACAGCAAGAGTAAATACTCTATTGATCTAATTAGAGAAAAAGAGGTTTAGAATGATAGGTTATCTCTAAAATAAACCATATTCAATATGATGGGGTATATCAAGCAAAATCAAAACTTGTCACCATTCAACGCGGGGTGATTATAATATGATGGGGTATATCAAGCAAAATCAAAACTTGTACTTCCATGGTTCTCATGTTCAAATTGAAGGATCCATAAGTAAAGTATAAGTGGATAAATGTAACTGTTTCAACAAGCACAAACACCCATGATAGACTTTATGGAGCAAAAATCATGGCATGAAGGTAAAGTTGCAGATATCATATCCAAATCAGATACATACCTTTGCAGCAATAGTGATCCGAGACGATCTTTGGTACATTCTAAAATAGCTGAGGGTTAAATGGAGCACGTGTAGACCAAGTCAATTGGTTGGCGTAGACTTGCAAAGTACTCAAGTTTGTTTGCACGTCTACCACAAAAAATAGCTGGAGCAGTTATATTTCTGTTCCGAGATCCCAGGCCATTTAGGTGAAACATTATCTCCATGTTGACTACGTGGGAGAGCCCTTGTAAACCATTTTATCAATAAATAGGTAGAGGGGTAAAAGAGAAGTGACAGTGAACTTTATTTAGCCTCTTATACATTTTGTATTGTACCAAGTGGCAAGAGAGAGATCAATAAATACAAACAACAAAGTTCCCATATTGTTTTGTGCCTGTTTGTTCTTCATTTTAATTGTTCTATCATTCTCATTGGTGTGAGCTTGTTATATTACAATAGAGAGTGCTTGGGTTCAGGTAACAGATCAAATAGTTCACAAGAACTTTGCACGGGTAAGATACAGTAGCTATGGGCCTGTGGCCCAGTCTTTGCCTCAATTGCGAGAGATAGCTCTTCACGGCGTCCACAACAACAATCAACATTTTCTGCAGTGGCAGCTCGAATATCCCCTGTAACAAATTCCAAAGAATCCATACATGAATTCAAGTGATGGGTAAAATACTTGAATGCTGTCAAAAACTTACATTGGTCCAAAGAAACACAGGACCTCAGATCAATTCTTAAAATAAAATCCCGAGAATCTATGTTTTCTGATTAAATGCTGCCCTAAAGGTCTCCGGATCGCCATACTTCCTCTAGCAGACTTATTGCAGTGATTACGTAAAAAGTAGGTAGTGGCAGTAGTGACTTTGTGGAGTCAAAGCAATAATAAAGGGGGCCGATTGACATACTTCCTCTAGCAGACTTAGCAATGACTCAGTTATACACGCATATCACTGGCGGAGTCAAGGCAATAAAAAAGGGGGGCAATTGCCCTCCTTCGTTAATTTAAATGCACAAATTTTGTACTAGATAATTTATAAATATTTTTTTCACCTGTAAAATTAATATCCCCCCCCCTTTGTACTAAGAAGAAATAGCACTTTATTAACTTTTTGCCCCCACCCTTTTAAACTAGATTTAGTTATTAGATTATAATATTTCATACTCAAAATAATCTTGCCCCCCTTTACCAAAATTTCTGGCTCCGCCACTGACGCATATCAAGGGTGTTTTATTCAGCTCTCTATTCCTCTCAGCGCGTCGGTATGTATGTACTAGTTGGAAGAAAGCCATACATAAAAAAAATTTGGACAGAAAGACGCCACTCCATCCAGCCATGTTATACCTTCACAAGTTGAGTTGCAGCAGTCACGATCTTGCATCCTGTGGCTCTGCATCCCGTAAATCAATCCGTCAAACAATTATAAAATCATTTGACAACATGATCAGAAGCCTAGCGTCTGTTAAAAAACTACTGGCAAGCAAAACTAAAGATTGCTACTTGCATAATTTAAGAGAAAGAACCTTGTCAACATGGGGATGATAGTAAATAATAAATATATGATAAAATTGGTATCACTATGAGTGAAGAGAGGAGATAAGGACCAATAATGACTTACAGAGATGCCAATTCAGATGGCTTAAGTATTGCAGCACATCCAACAGCCAAGGCAGGAGCAACTATCCATGTCACCATCAACAAAGGTAATTCCTACAACATGAAATGGAAAAGAGTTTATTTTTCAATCTAAATTCTATTTTCATTATCATCAATTCTTGCCTTAATGGATGCAATTGTTTTAACAACTAGAATCATCATTATAGCATACCCGGTCAATTAAAAAAAAAAGCGAAAAACTTCTATTAATCAATAAGAGTGAACACATAACCAGTGAAATTGGAATAGTACTGAATCCATAACAAGCAACAAAGACAGTTGTATAGTTGAACATCATATGCAAGCAAATCAAAACTTGGTACCTATTGTCTTCAATGTTCTGAAGATTAACAAGCACAATACCTGTGATAGACTAGAAAAAACTTAGCATTAAACACCAAGAATAATATATACATGTGTGTGAGTTTGTATGTACATATTAGGAAAACATTAACCAAATATCAAATAATATTTTCTTCAGATTAGTCCCCACTCAAGGAGAACATTAACCAAATATCAAATAGATTAGGAAAAATAAATAGTGCTAAGTGAAATTTCGATTACAAAAAAGGCACCTTGAAGAAATATCCTGGTTCGTTCTATATGCATATTATTATGAAATCATCCGCCTATCACCTATGGAGTTTATTACTTCATACTTGTTACTAGTGACTTAACTTACATGAGTTTAGTGGCTTGTGTACTGTCTAAAACTTCAGTTTCTCTCGTAGTAAACTTCAATTCCTTATTTATCCTACATTCTAAAATAAATTTTCATTTTTGTTCTTGATCAAAAATGAAAATGAACGTTCATTCTAAGAAAGGGGTAGTACAACAAAATTTAGCCTATGGAGAAATGCAAACACATCTAGAATGGGAATTGTTGCCAACCCCATCGTGAAAGAAATGATGTAAGAAAAAAATAAATTAAAAGAAGAAATAAGTAGGAACAAAATTTAGAAATTGAAAAGAAGAGAAGAAGAAAAAACATTGATAATAAAAAGAATAAATATATAATATATAGGGGAAATGAATAAAAAGAAGGAAATGTTCATGTAGCTGATGAGTCTACTCACCGGCTGAAATTTGCGTTGTAGCAAAACCATAACAAATAACCAGGACAATTGTAAAAGGAAACCCATTTTCTTAATTTATGCGTTTAGTAAATGTCACTTTGTAGGGACGGAGGGGGTAATATTTATATTATACTAACGAGTGCTGAGCAGAAGTTGGTGGCCAACATAGAGATATACGGAATAAGATTTAAGTGAAATGAAGCAAAACAGTCAATTAAATTGGGAAGGGGGGGGGGAAGGGGAGGTGAGGTGAGGTGAGAGTAATTGGTCATGAGTAGAAAAAGTAAAACGTACCAACGATTAATCAGCACAACAACACCAATGAGTTCCGTGATAATATGACACTTAAATGTGTCCGTTGGAATAACAAATGGGTAATCTTGACTTGCACCAAAGCTTCAGCGAGATTTGCCATGCATTTAAGACATCCAGAAGTCCTAAAGGAGATGAACAAGACAAAATTTACGCCAATTATTCATAATATACTAAAGTATCCTTGTCTTCCAAATGAGAAAATGGAAACGCAATTAGAGAGGTGCCAAGCACGTACCATATCCCAGGCTTCTTCATATAAGGGTCTTCCACAATCAATTGCTTCAATTTTTGCCAGTTCTGCCTTTCTCTTTACTACCTGCATGCAAGCAGAAAGAGTAAATACGTCTTTGATCTTGTTACTGCAGAAGAGGTTTACAATGAAAGGTAGTCTCCTAAATGAGCCATATCCAATGTGATGGGGTATGTCAAGCGAAATCAAAACTTGTCACCTCTGAATACAGAGCAACTTTAATAAAGTTAGGTCTACATTGTTCAAATCTTAAATGAACTTCTTGCAACATCTCTGACATGATAGTAGAAGTAGATAAATGTAACGGTTTCAACAAGCACAAACACCAATGATAGACCTTAGGGAGCCAAAAACATGGCATGAAGTGAAGATTGCAGTTATCATACCCAAATCATATACATAGCTTTACAGCAATAACTCGCAAGAACCTTGCACGATATATAACCCAGTAGTTGTGGCCCAATCTTTGCCTCCATTGCACGATATATATACAGTGTTTCAAATAATTAAAAAAGAAGCATGCTAAAACCAGAACATACAAAGTCAATGTGGAGACACAAAAAATACAATTCAGCCCTCAAGTTTAGGCTTCCAAATAGATATTTAATCATTTGAAACAACAACAAAATAATAAAATACATAATCAACAATATCAACAATCCCTAGTACTCCAAGATCCTAATTGAAGATGTGATTAGAACAAACACGCAAATAAAGGAAAATGGCAAATAAATTAACTCAAATAAGACACAATTTTTAATTCAAACTAGGGACAAAGGACAAGGGCTACAAGCTCCTCGAGTCCACATTATGCATTGGTCAAGGTTCCACACTTATCATCTGTGTTTATATCCCTCCTGAAAACAATGTGCATTCACACAAGCATCTATATGCCACGTCAAACAAATAAAAGTGTGCTAGAATCAGAACATACCAAGTCATTGTGGTACTCCAAGTACTTATTTGATCAAGCTCCTCATAGAAAACGTCAAGAAGATGCTCTGTTACCGCACTCCCATCATCAGCACCCCTTAAAAAATGAAGATGTAACCATGAATACAAAATAACTGCGCCCCGTAAGATAACTGGAACGTACTTTAAAACCATAAAACAAGTCAAACCTGTCAAAATGTTGCATGATTAAGCAACTTTTAGACACCGATCATGGGTAGTTATCCAACACGAGGAACTGCTGCACAGAAAAATGTGTAATTAACGTTTGACAACCCATATTCAGACCATCCTTTAACAAGTATGTGTTAATACTCATTCAGTTTGCCATACATTTTTCCCTCATCCCTGAAAAGTACAAGAAGAAGTTATACATGACTGTGTGATTAACAATTTCCAGAAAGTATATCAAGAATGGGAATGAAGCGTCAAGATGCAGCCACCTCCTTGGGATTCGGTTGACCACCACTGCTCTCACTCAAGCTCGTTTCCATCTTTCCCAAGTATTGAAGCATCAGGCTTCACCAAATCATTTAAATATTAGATGAATATAAAAAAAAAGAGTATATCACTGACAAATTGAAGCACGTGTGTGGTCCAGGATGTGATAGCTAAAGAGAAAACTCACCACAATACACCCATTTCCACATGGGAAAATGGTATTGTCTAACGGCCAAAAGTTGTTGAAGAATATTTCATACCCGGACTGAAATCTTGAAACATCCTTCAGGAAATCCCATGTGGTTAAGAAGTAATTTAGCTACAGATAGAAGAAGCAACCTCTGGCCTGTAGTAGAACGAATAGAAGTTACCTGACTCACATTCAAAGATAACACAATTAGACCATCTATATTGAGGTTGTAAGATTTCCGAGTAAAGAAGCAGATCTAACCCTTGATATGCGGTCACATCTTTCCAGATAATTTGATATTACAGCAACATCCAAGCCATATCTATAAAGATATTAAACACAAGTGACAAGTAGTTCCTACTGAAATGCGAGAGCAGAACGGTCCAAAAAAGTAACGAGAAGAAATCTCTCTCACTCACACATGCAAAAATGTTCATGTAAAGCAGAAGAGTCAACTCGCTGGGTATCACCAGCTAGTTCATCACTTTCTCTTCAGTAGAAAATGTTTTTACACAATGAACATGCCCAAAACATAAACATCATAAGGATATTTTCTCTTAATGCACACAAATACACACGGCATCATTGTGACGAAGGAATTAATTCTAAAAAAGGAAAACATTGATTTACCTGGCCACGACTCACCACAGGCCCAAATCTACACAACCTTCCTCCAAGGGGTCTGAAACCTAGATCTTCTTGGTCGACAAGTTTGTCTAAAAACTTTGCTACAATGACTTCCTGAAACAAACAAACGAAGCATAAATTTGACTGTACCTAGTTAAAAAGATGGAAGGGAAAAACAGATAATCGCTTGTGGAGTTAGCAACAATCAGGTGTGCATTTGTAGAAGATGAATGCATGAGCCATGATACAGATTAAGTATGAGAATGTTACCCATCAAACAAAAAGTTATAACCTAATGAAACTAAGAGGCATTGATGAGAAACCTGTCATATGATATAAAATAGAGCTTGAAGGTCAACCATCTTAAATTCTATGCATTCTGAAAGGATAGGATCTAATAAAAATAAATCATTACATTCTCAAGTGCCAATTCACAAAGGCCACACAGAGGACATCTTAATTCCTCGAGACAAATTACGTGAACACAAACATGTCATTTCATCCAGCCACGTAAGACCTTCACCAGTTGAGCTGCAGCACTCATGAGCTTGCTATTTGTGGCGCTACTCTCCATAAATGCAATATTCGAAGCAATTAAGAATCCGTTTGGCCACATGCTAAGAAACCAAGTGCTTGTTCAGGAACGGCATAACAAGCATAAGTACAGATTGCTAATTGCATGAGATAAGTGAAATGAACCTTGTCAACTGGGGATGTGACACCAATGTAGACTTCTGGACCAGATCCAGCTAAATTATTGAGTACCTAAGGAGGGTGACCGACCTCTCTACACACTTCACCCAAGTCAAGACAGCCCTGGCATTGGAGAGTAAAGAATATATATTGAAAAATACCTATTATTAGAAAGGCAAAAAGTAGATATTGACCGGTCACGACCAACAGAGATGCCAGTTCAGATGGCTCAAGTACTGCAACACCTCCCAAGGCAGGAGAAACTTTCCGTATTGCCATCGACAAGGGTAATTACTATAATATGAATGCATGAGCAGTTTATGCTTCAGTCTCAAGCTAAACCTATAATCAACATTGGTAGATTGTTTAACAACTAACCTTGTCAATAAAGCCTAGCAATTCAATTAGAACTGAAAACCAAAACTTATTCTATTTAATCAATAAGAAATATACACCTGAAACTTGCATTGTTGCTAACAAATATTTAGAACTGTTGTATAAATGAAAACAATTTTCTTAATTTATGTGTTTAGTAAATGTTCGCTTTCATAGGGACGGAGGGGGTAGTATCCAATTTATATTACTGAGTGCGTTCTAGCCTTCTAGGTAGAAGTAGGCGGGCCAACATAGACACATAAGGAATCAGATTTTAGTGAAATGAAGCAAAAATGTTGATTAAATTAGGGAAGGGGGGCAGGGGAGAGACAGAGTTTATGGTCATAAGTAGAAAAAGTAAATGTACAAATGACTAATCAATCATACAACATCAATGGATACCTATAACATGAAACTTAAATGTGGATTTTGCCTTGCAACAAAGCTTAAGCTAGATCTGCGAGGAATTCAAAACATCCAGCAACATCCTCCATAATCAATTCCTTCATGTTTTGCCAGATCTGCATTTTGCTCTGTTACCTGCATGAAAATAGAAAGAGTAAATATTTGTTTTTTATATAAATATCATATGTTGTTATTCAATTGAGATAGAGAAGATGGAGGGTACCAATGATTTGTTCAGTGGCAGGATTGATGACAGTTTGAATAGGTTGAGGGTTTAGGGTTTAGCCACTTGCCGTCGATGAATAACTGCCCTAAAGGTGTCTGGATCACCATACTCCCTCTAGCAAGCAGACTTCTCATCAGTTATGCTTTCATATGCAGGGTGTTTTGTTCATCTCCCTATTCCTCGCTGCGTGTGTGAGTATATATATTTATACAAACAGGAAGAAAGACATACCTTAAAATAAAAAAGAAACATGGACAGAGCACTCCCTTCCATCAAGCCATTTAATATCTTCACAAGTTGAGTTGCAGCAGTCATGATCTTGCTCCTGGTGGCGCTGCTTCCCGTAAATGGATTCTTTCAAACAATTATTGAACCGTTAGACAACATGATTGGGAGCCTAGCACATGTAAAAACTATTCAACAAGCAAATATAGAGATTGATACTGGCATAAAAATAAGAGGAATGAACCTTGTCAACTCAGATGTGACGCCAATGAAGCACCAACTTCCGGATCAAATGAAGTAAGAATATTGAGTACCCCAATAATAACTTACAGAGCTACCAATTCAGATGGCTTAAGTATTGCAGCACATCTAACAGCCAAGGCGGGAGCAACTTTCCATGTAGCCATCAACAACGGGCAATTCCTACAACATGAAATGGAAAATGGTTTATATTTCAATCTCACTCTAAATTCATCATCAACATTGCTTGCATTAATGGATGCAGATGATTTGGCAACTAGACATTAAAGCATACCCGAACAATTAAAACAGAAAGCAGAACACTTCAAGTAATCAATAAGAGTGATCATGGAACCTGTGAAGTTTGAACTGTACTGAGACAATAACAAGCAACCAGGACAGTTGTATAGATGAGCACCATATGCAAGCAAATCAAAACTTGGTACATGTTGCCTTCAATGTCGGATGATAGAAAATAAAGTTAGATATACAATTGCAACTTCTTTGACAGACTATTCTTGAAACTTAAGGAGAACACAAACATGCCATTCAGCCCTCAAGTTTAAGTTTCCAAATAGATATTTAATCATTTTACAACAACAAAATAATACTCGTAAAATACAAATTCTGCAATAACATTTCAAAACGACCCCATTGATTTCACGCACCTACAAGATGGTAGAAATAAAACCACATGAAGTATGGAAAAAAAATTATAATATTCATATGAGCCATTTGAAGAAACGAAGCAGAGATATCATACTATATAAACATAAAATCCTGAAAATATCACTACATAATCTGCAATAAGAAATAACAAATAAAAAATGCACGTGGAGCACATTCCTGAAATACTAAACCGGCAAAAGACAAGGTTTCAATAATATTTTATAACAGTCCCACTGATTTCACGCACCTAATAGATAGTAGAAATAAAACCACAAGAAGTATAGAAAGAAATTTCTCTATTCATACGAATCATTTGAAGAAACTAACCAGAGAGAACATCATACTGTATAAACATAAAACTCTTGAAAAATATTACTATTTAATCTGCAATAAGGAATAAAAAATAACAAATAAAAATGCATGTAGAGTACATTCCCGAAATACTAACCGGCGAAGGACAAGGGTGCAATTAAATTTTAAAACAGTCCCATTGATTTCATGCACCTAAGATATAGTAGAAATAAAGCCATATGAAGTACGGAAATGAAACTTTCTCATGTTCTTATGAGCCATTTGATGAAACAAACCAGAGAGAATGCCATAAAAAATAAACATTAAACTCCTGAAAATTATTACTCCCTCCGTCCCTAATTGAATGTCCAAATTTCATTTAAGGGACACTCTGAAAATGTGTGGGGTTTTTTTTTATAAATTTTAATGGCAAAGATCCATAAATATTTTGTTAAAGTATTTTACAAAAAAGACATTCATTTTGGGATAAAAACTTCTTGAATTTGGACAATTATTTAGGGACAGAGGGAGTACTACATAATCTGCTATAAGGACAAGAAATCACAAATAACAAATGCATGCAACTGGCAAAAGACAACGGCTGCAAGCTCCGCAAATCTACAAGGTGCGTTATGTCACTCTTGAAAACATTCACACAGCATCTATAGATTCAAACAATTAAAGATAAAGCATGCTAAAAACAGAACATACCAAGTCACAGTGGTACCGAAAGTACTTATTTAATCATGCTCTTTCCATATTATGTCAAGAAGCTGCACTATTATAGCACCCTCACCATCAGCGCCCCTTACAATAATTTTTATTTGTAACCTTGAATACAAAACAAATGCGCCCTGCGAAATATTAGGAAAATACTTCAAACCATAAAAGAAGTCACACTTGTAAAATTATCGCATGATTAAGCCGACATAGAGACATAAGGCATAAGATTTTAATAAAATGAGGCGACACAGTCCCTGCAATTGAGGAGAGAGGGGGAGGGGGTTTGGTCATCAACAGAAAAAATAATAGAATGTAAGAAGGACTAATCAACCCAACAATACCAATCAGTTCCTTCATAACAAGACAACCATTTACGCCAATATTTGTTTTATTTCTATTTGTCATCCAAAACAGAAAATGAAAAAGCAATTAGTGAGGTGCGAGGGACATACCATACCATACCATATCCCAAGCTACTAAAGGGTCCTTCACAATCAATTTCTCTCTGTTACCTGCATGCGAACTGAAAGAGTAAATGCTTCATTGATCTTATTACAACAAAAGAGGTTTAGAATGATAGCTAATATCCAACCCATCTTATATTTTCGTGTTGTTAATTTTCTATTGACACGGAAGGGGTACAATTAAAAGGTCTATTGTGAACATAATAAATCTACATGCAGGTTATGCCTGAATATTCAATTTTTATATAATGATTTAAAACTCCTCCCATGACCAGGAAAAAGTTTGGAGCAGAAAAAGAAAAGATTAAATTGTGTTTCCAAATGATTTATATAGCAAAGAATTTAAAAGATGAAATATGTCAAATTCACAAGGTACAACCCCCTGTCAATGTCAACATCATCAAACACAACTATCAGAATTTTTTCACAAGTTCGTATAACTGCTAAACAAACATAACATGAGGTTAGTATGAGAAATGCAGCATTCAGAGTAGCATATGACAGTATCATATGATTAACAAGAAAATTTAGCTTTCTTTTCCTCTATGTGCAATCCCATGATAGACAATGGAGAAAAACATAGCATTAAATATTGCAGATGTCACTTCCAAACAGATAAATACCTTTGCAGCAAGAGATTTACCACGTGTGATCAAGTAGTTGTGGACCAGTCTTTGCATCCGTTACGAGAGAGAGCGCTACGACCATCTTGCACAACAACGTCAACATCTTCTGCAGTATATCTCCTGAAAATATTCAATAAAAGAGTAGCTAAAAATGAATACAAGTGATAGATAAAGACCTCAATGCTAACTTATATTGGTTCAAGAAATACATGACTTCACATACTTCAATAATTGCAAAAAAAAAAAAAAAAAAACTACATTTATCATGATTGCAACTGGAGAATAACTTAGCATTAAAATAATGCAAATGTCATTTCCAAATAAGATAAATACATCTTATCATGAATGCTAACTTATACTAGTTCAAGAAATACGTGACTTCACATCCTTCAATACTTGCAAAAAAAAAAAAAACACTCCAAAACTACATCTTATCATGATTGTAAATGGACATATAAAGATGACTGAAGTAGAAGTTATATGTTTAAGTTAGACATTGGAAAAAAAATATTTTCTTTGCTGAGAAGAATAAGTGATCTAGATGCTAAGCAAATGCAGTATAACGGGAAGTCTTTAGTTGAATACGCATTACTCTGCGTGTCAAATAGAACCTCAAAGTTTTTTTATGAATAATGCACGAAAACATGCATTACTGGATGAGTGAATGATATTGTGTAAAACTAGTCCATCATTTGGTCCTCGTCTATTAAAAGAAGCTGATACTTTGCATCAGCAAAGAACAAAACCGGTCTGACCCCACAAACAGACATGCCCCCATACACAAAGTTTTCAATCCATTTTGCTGTCATTATACAATACATGAAGTGAGTATCCTAACATGTACAATTGTTATGGTAGCATTCATGTTAATGTGAGCTAAATTTTTCCCTCATCCCTGGAAAATACAAGGAGAAGTTATACGTAACGGTATGATTAACAATATCCAGAAAGTAAGTATATTAATTACAAATTATTATGACAAGTAAAAAACAAAGGACTACTTGTCTATGTTTACCTGGCATGAGAGAAAATATGAACAAAACCTTTTAATTTTCTTCTCTAATTTCATCAGGAAAATAAATCTCCTATGGAGAAGGGAATGAAGCATCATGATGCAGCGAAACATCTCCTTGGGAATCAATTGACCACCATTGTAATCATTCAAGTTCGGGTCTACCTTTCCCATGTATAGAAGCACCAGGCATCACCAAATCATTTAAATAGTAGATGAATATACACATTATATTCCTGCAAATTGAAACACATGTATAGTCCAAGATGTGATAGCTAAAGAGAGAACTTATAGTACAATGTTTTCTCGTGTGAAATGATATTGGCTAACAACTAAATTTTGTCAGAGAATACTCCATACTCGGACTGAAAGCTTGGAACATCCTTTAGGACATCCCATATGTGCTGAATTGAAATTTAGCAACAGGTTGAAGACGCAAGCTCTGGCCAGCAAGCAGTACAAAATCAGAGTTACGTGGCATTCATATCAAATGAAATACTTAGATCAAAGCAAGTACGTTCAGTGGTATCAGAAACTATAATAAAAATAACCAACCTAAAAATTCCCATAGATTCATGAATACTTTTTCCTTACCGGCAAGCAAGAGAAGGGTGCCCAATTTGACAATTTATTTCCTTCACTGTTGTACAATTACACCTTAAAGACCTTATGATTGCTGTAGAACCACCTAATAAGCAAGCAAAGGTGTGACTGTAATTTGATCCGATATTAATATAACAAAAGAAAATAATCAAATGCATGAAGGTGATGCAAAACGGTACTAAACAAACTGATAGAATTCAAATACTACTGATTCCAAGATGTAGCTGACTTGAGGCCAAGTAGTCTATCAACTTACCATCATGGTCATTAAATACTCACCTAAAAACTTGCCATTTATGGACGTTGTACAGCAAATTGAACAGTCTTGGCAATAACAAATTTTGGCAACATCCGTTAAATACTTGATTCCATTACCAGACAAGAGAAGGGTGCTCAATTTTAACATTTCCTTCCAGAAAGAATTCAAATACTACTAATTCCAAGATGTTTCTGCCTCGAGGCTATGTAGCCAATCAAATTAACATCATGCCACTAAACATTTACCTAAAAACTTACCGTCATCTGCACATTGTACAACAATTCAAACAGACTTGGCAAAAACTTTGGCAACCTCCGCGTGCTTGCATGTACCTGAGATGGTACAGTTTGAGTAACCAATGTCACAAGAAAATGTTATATTTTAGCTGCAAAGGTAGTTAAACCTGCTCAAGAAGCTGCTCTATTACCGCACTCCCATCATAAGCACCCCTAAAATTTTAGTTGTAACCTTGAATACAAATAAATGTGTCATGTGAAATAATTAGAAAATACTTTAAAAACACAAAATAAGTCAAACCTGTCAAATTATAGCATGATTAAGCAAACTTAAGACCGCGATCATGGGTATTTATCCAACAGCGAAAAGGAACTGCTGCACACCATCCTGTTATTTAACAACTGACAACTCAAATTTGGAAAATACAGGGAGAAGTTGAACATGACTTTGTTCTTAACAAGTTCCAGAAAGTATATCAAATACAAATAACTCTGACTAGTAAAAAAAAAAAGGACTTCATACCTATGTTTACCTGACATGAGAGAAGATATGGGGAAAATCATGAAGTGAATGAAGCATCAAGATGTAGCTAAACGCCTCCTCCTTGGGATCCAATTGACCATCACTGTTCTCACTCAAGCTCGTTTCCACCTCATGTATTGAAGCACTAGGCCCCGCCAAATCATTTAAATATTAGATGAATATTGAAAAAAAAATATTCCATGAAATTTCAAATGATATCTAAAAAGAGAACTCACCACAGTACGACCGTTCCCTCATGTAAAAATGGGTGTCTAACAGCTAAAAGGTGTCGGCTTCATACTCGAATTCAAATTACTCTAAGAAGTAAATAAACTTCCCATAAAAGAAAATTACTCTAAGAGGAGAACAAAAAGGAAGACATGTGGGACAGAAGGAGTACACTTCATGATGTATAGATAAAAAATTCAAATCATAACACAAGCAAAACATTTCAAATCATAAACCAACTAGAATTTGTCCATTGAAATAAAAACGAGATAGGGGTTTTCTGATTCTTACAGTGTGGCATCAAATCATAATCCCCTTCTAATTTCATAAAATCAAAATAAACCCTAATTCTAAGTAATTTCACAAAATCAAAATAAACCCTAACTCAAAGTAAATTCACAAAATCAAAATAAACCCTAATTCAAAGTAATCTCATGAAGTTACCTCTCGAGAATCGGAATCGGAATCAGAAGAGAGCTCTAAAACAATATCCTGAACATCACCGGAAGTGACCGTCGTCATTTATTAAGAAAATGTAACAACGGCGAGTTTTGCCCAGGCACGAATCTTGAGAGAGAAAAGTGGAAATGAACGGAACTGAGAGTTTGGAAAGGCGGATTGGACTCCTCTGTGTGTATGTGTGAGAGAGAGAAGAAAGCGAGGGAATGAGAGAGAGAGACGGAACGAGAGGGTTTATAGAGAGAATGATTTCGACCGTTTAGGAAGCAGCGTGCAAGCTAAGCAATCAACAACGGTCATTTCATCTGACGCCCCACAGCCCATTTGTTATGTACTCCGTTTGTATATTGGGACGGATAAGTTGGTCATTTTATCTGACGCCACATGGCCCATTTTTTTATCTTTATATATTGGGTCGTATAAGCCCACTACACTGGCCCATTTGATCCCTGAAGCGCCCAAGTGTTGTAATTTTACATGTATTTTTTTTAACTTTATTTTTTTATAGTTTTGTGTTAAATAGCTGTCTTTTATTATTATTATAAGAAATTAAAACTTTAGATTACATAGGTTAATTTGCAAAACAAATAGGTTTACTTTTACGTAGCCCTTACAAAAATAAATTTATTAAAATTTGTGCATTTTAATAAGAAATGTCACTGCTAATATTATAAAGTGTAAGTGATCATAATAATACTTATAAACATCAAACTACATTTGTAAACATTCGGCTGTACTTTTAGGTCTTGTTAGTAAGTGTCATTGTAGGTACTATTGATAGGGTATATTCAGAGAAGGCAAAAACCATATTTTCATCACTGAACTACTACTATGACATTTTTCAAAATGTACCCTTTTTTTTAATGTTCTCACTAAATTTTACATTTTTCAAAATGTGGTCACTCCGTTATCAAATTTTCTTAAAATTTAACGAAATTTAGTCGTATAACCTCACATGACTAGTTTTGTTAAATACGACCTAAGGTAGAAATTTTTTGGG
Organism: Adenophora triphylla var. japonica; assembly: GCA_022495995.1. Taxonomy (NCBI): domain Eukaryota; kingdom Viridiplantae; phylum Streptophyta; class Magnoliopsida; order Asterales; family Campanulaceae; genus Adenophora; species Adenophora triphylla. The sequence goes on along the minus strand of JAFEMH010003171.1, from coordinate 97,465 downwards.
GGAAATTAATTTGTAATATTTCTTATAAACTATGTGATAATGACATTTTACGTTCAAAAAAATTGTACTCTTTATCATGCATGTCAACAATATTAACAAATTTGTTGAAAACTTAACGAACGCCATTCACGTTAAGTCACGTGACTAAATTTCTTTATGTTTTTAGCGAATATATTATCGGAGTGAGCACATTTTGAAAAATAATAGTTCCGTTTTGAAAAAAAAGTTAAAATTTAATGACGAAAATATGATTTTTGCCTACAAAGAAGGATCAACAACGGTCATTTCATCGGACTCCCCACAACCCATTTGTTATGTTTGTTCATTTGTACATTGGGCCGGAATCGAGTGAGAAAGGGGGTTGGAGGTCGACATAGGGTTCTCGACGGCTAGAAGCAGACAAAGGGCCAGGAGGAGAAATTGAGGCCGTAAATGGAGATGTTGATGGTGGTGTCGTGCGATATGGAGGCTACGGTGGGGACAAATGAAGAGAGAGTCCGACAGAGGCCAAGAATTTGAAATTTGTGAGGGTTGGGAAGAGAGGGGATTGAGGCGGTGGATGGAGTGGGTGAGAGGGTACGACAGTGCGTGGAGAGAGAGAGAGGTTGTGGGGCGGAGAAGAAAGGTAGAAAAAGAGGAGGAGGGTTTATTGACCCAAAAATAACGAAGTTAGGGTCATGTTAATTTTTTGGTTTGGTTCGTTAAGTTTTTAACTGAGGATAGTCACGTGACTACACGTGACCTAAATCAGTTAAAAAACTAACGACTTCATCAAGGGAGCGAGAGCATTGGAAAAATTACGTGCTTGGGTGAGGACATTGGAGCAAATAGTCTTATAATTCAATTATAAAAGGTGATTTGTTTTATAATTAAGCTATACGATTTATAATTTGTAAATTATGAGATTAATTAATTGTTATTATTGAAAATTTTAATTTTTTTGGTTGAAAAAATTGTCTTAAAAGTCAATTATAAGAGATGAAGTTGTTATAAAAGGCAAGTTGGCATTATAATTCAGCCATAAAAGTTGTAATGTGTAAATTATAAAATTAATTCGATGTTATTATTGAAATTTTTAATTTTTAATATAAGTGACAAATTAGTCTTATAAATCACTAATAAGAGATGAATTAGTTTTTAAAGTCAGTTATTGCTATAAGAGACTGAATATAAGTGTCATCATTAAAAGTTTTATTTTATTTTTGTGAAAAAAGTGAAAAAAAATGAATTTATATTTTAATTATAAGAGGCGAATTGGTATTATATGTTAGTTATAAAAGCTGATTGAGATTTTAGGTAGCATGACAGTTCAATTTTTTGCAGCGAGGGTGTCTTTGATTTTTTGTATCTTTTTATTTTTTTTTTTATTTTTTTCACTACTCACACACACACACATATGCACGTACAGAAGCGCCTAGGAGATAAATCATAGGGATAGGGAGAGAAAGCATTCCCTCTAACTTCTGGGGGGATCGGACCCATGACCTCTAGGTTGGAAGCTATGAGCTCTAGCCAGCAGCTGTTGTGTCATAGATTGGGTTTAAATCTCGCCTGAATGACCCTATAGGAAGTGGCCCTAAAAGTTATAATTTTATTTTGAACACGAAAACGAAAATTAAGAAAAAATTATTAGGGTTATGAGTATAAAAAGTACTCCATCCTCCCTAAATGTTTGTCCCATTTGACTTTTCAAACATTTTATGGTTACATTACAAGTTTTGAAAATTTAGTGATTTTGAAGCTTTAATTTTGGAAATGAGACTAACTTTTTTGGACAAAGAAAAAGGAAAAATGAGACAAACATTTAGGGACGGAGGGAGTAAGTTAGAGAGAAAGTGGTTATATAGTGTAATATGTTAATAGTTGTTGCGAGTATGAAAGTGTCTCATTAAATAAAAAAATATTAGTGCATTTTCATTTTAATTAATTATAATTTTTATTAAAACACCAAAAAAAAAAAAGAGTGTAACTTTTAATGAAACCGTGGAAATACATGTACTCCGTATGTTCTAATCACTCATAACAATTACAATGAAAAATCAAAAATTGGAAGAAAATAATATAATCAATTTTGAATATATTGTTGCAACATACAAGCTTTTAAGCAAAAGCAAGCTGAATTGCAATGAGAAATAATATTCTCTTCGTACCAAAATGATCTTTTTCATTTTTTTGTCAATAATACAAATGAATTTTGAGCAATTATTATAGGTAAACTTAATTATTATAATGAAAATGTAAAATTTATTATTGATAGTATTGTAAAGAGTGTATTAATCACAACTAAATCAATCCATAATTATTGCCGAAAGTTTATTCGTAGTAAAAAATATAAAAATAAGAAAATCATTTTGTAACGGGGAAATATAATGAGTATTGCAAATGCCCCATTATTTAGGCTCCGTTTGTTTCACCGTAAAACATTTTCCGGAAAATGTTTTCCGGAAAATAACCTGTTTTACGGTGTTTGGTTAGCCCCCGGAAAATGTTTTCCGGAAAATAACCCGTTTTCATTGTTTGGTCGCTTAAGTAAAACGTTTCCTGAAACATTTTACGCCCTTCCTAAGTAAAACGACCTACTGACTTGCCCCAAGTAAAAGCATTTCCGGAAAATGGAGGCGCCCAATGTCTGACTCATATTACGCCCGTACAACCACCCCAATGCCTATCCCACCCCCCACCCCCCCCAAAAAAATTTTTTTTTTTAATTTTGTAATCGCCCTACCCCCCTACCCCACCCCCCCCACCCACCCCCCAAAAAAATTTTTTTTTTTTTTTTTTTTTTTGTAATCGCCCCCTACCCCCCCCGCCTACCCCCCACCCCCCCCACCCCCCCCAAAAATTTTTTTTTTTTTTTAATTTTTTTGTAATCGCCCCCCCCCACCCCCAGCCTAACCCACCCCCCACCCACCCCCAAAATTTTTTTTTTTTTTTTTTTTTTTGTAATCGCCCCCACCTACCCCACCCCCACCCCCCACCCACCCCCCCCCAAAAAATTTTTTTTTTTTTGTAATCGCCCCCTACCCCCGCCTACCCCCCACCCCACCCCTCACCCCCCAAAATTTTTTTTTTTTGTAATCGCCCTACCCCCCCTGCTTCACCCCCACCCACCCCCCCAAAAATTTTTTGTAATCTACCCTCGCTTACCTCACCTCACCCCCCAAAAATTTTTTTTTTTTTTTTGTAATCGCTCTACCTCGCTTCACTTTCACCCACCCACCACCCCCCCAAAAAAATTTTTTGGGGGGAAGTGGGGGGTAGGGGGCGATTAAAAAAAAAAAAAAATTTTTGAAGGGGGGTGGGAAAGTGGGGTAGGGGGCGACATAAAAAAAAAAAAAATTTTTTTTTGGGGGGGGGGTGGGGGTGGGGGTGGGCAGGTGGGTAGGGGGCGATTACAAAAAAAAAAAAAAATTTTTGGGGGTGGGGGTGGGGGTAGCAGGGGGTAGGGGGCGATTACAAAAAAAAAAAAAAATTTTTTTGGGGGGTGGGTGGGGGTGGGGGTAGGCGTGGGGGCGATTACAAAAAAAAAAAAAAAAATTTTTCGGGAAGTGGGTGGGGGTGGGGGTAGGTGGGAGTAGGCGATTACAAAAAAAAAAAAAAAAAAATTTTGGGTGGGGTGGGGTAGGTCACCTTGTGAAATATGAGTCGTTTTACCAAACACCCGAAAACATTTTACACCCTTCCTCCGTAAAATATTTTCCTCCGTAAAATATTTTACGCTCTACCTCCGTAAAACATTTTACAGGAAAACATTTTACAGGAAAACATTTTCCAGAAAACGTTTTCCGGAAAACATTTTACGTCGAAACAAACGGAGCCTTAATCGCATGAGGTTGTATCGGAGGCTTTCAAGCTATAACAACCAAATGATAATCGCAATCCACGTGAACTCGAACCAAATGGCTTTCAAGCCTCTAGAAAGTTTTGAAACTTAAATAATCAATCTTAATAGTCAAATTTAATATGGTTATTTAAAAAAAAAAAATTAACTTTATGTGATTGTGAAATATAGGTTTGGGCCTGAACAGTATTATGGGCCTAGTGGACCCAGTGGGTCAAGATGGGCCATGTATGTTAAGGGTGGCAAGGGTATATAAAATGAATGATAAAGGTAACCCCTCTTTAATTGGCGAGAATTATAGTTGAGGACAAGAATAAGTCGAAGCGTGAGAATAAGCAATATGCGGGAAGCACCCGTGGCGGGAAGTGACGTGACGAGCATAACCATTAGGCGACAAGTATAGGGGATGGAATAGGCGACAATACTAGCATGGTTCCCTTAGTAGGATTGTCGCCTGGCGACAATCATGACTGGTGATTGATAAGTGATTATGGTGTTGCCACGTGTACATCCACTACTCTTGTCAGAGTAAGGTGATGTGACGAGGTGAGCAGTAATTTTTCACTAACTTTGGGGTGGTTGGCTTGATGTCATGGATGATTGACACGTATCTCCCATGTGCAAGGCACATGATTGTATGGTAGTATATAAGTATTAGAGGAAACACTATTTGTAAGTTTTTTTTTACTATCTCTCTCTCTCTCTCAAGTTTCCATTGTTATTCATTCTTCTCACAAACGGTCACTTATTCTCACGCCGAAGGGGTTTTACCGGAGCCACCCCCGGTTTAGTTCACTTTATTTGCTTGTGTGTAGGAGACGTAGTTTACCATTCCAAGGAAGACCAGCCGGAGTATCCTCCATTGCAGATGTGGGTTCAGCTCCTGTGCAACACTTTTTTCCGTGTAGCATCAGCTGGTTCCGTTGCCGGGACTGAGCGTTCTTCGTTGGGTGGTTTGGTGGAGTTTGGAGGTTGTTGGTGGCTGTTAGGTGGTGAATTTGAAGGTGGCGTACTGTTCTTGTTCTTTGGTAGAGCCCAGAAAATCTTTGGTTGTCAGTGGTTGTTGTTGTCAGCTTTGTTGTTGGTGTAAAGCTGTTTGTTTTGAAGTTTGATAGGGATTTGTAGTTCGTGTGAAGGTGATCGTTGTCAGAAACTTGGTCTAGTGGTTGTCAGTGTTCTTATTTTCTGGTATTGTAAAGTTGTTTTAATTGTTGAAGTTTTCTGGTGGAGTGGTAGACCGTGTAAAAGGGATACTGTTGTCAGAAGAGGTGCTTATAAAGTTGTCAGAGTTGTGGTTCTGTTTGTAAAAGGCGTTGTTTGGCTTGAAGTGTTTGTTGGGAATATTTATCTATTTGTTTGCAAGTTGTTGTGATGGGCCAAGATAAAGCTACCCCTTCTAAGGCGGCCCAAAATCTGACTTTGGCGACCCCCAAACCCAAAGGAAGCTCGTGCGGGGGTGGGATCTGATAGAGATGTGGAGGTGCACACCTCTCAGACTGACTCTAGCGTAAGGCGGGCTAGAGGGTGAGATGAAAGAGTGAGAGTTGATAAGGCGAAGGCTGTGGCGGAGGGGCAATTTCCCGCTCAGTCGAAGTTTGCAGAGGCGAGAGCTAAGGCGGATAGATTGAGGGCAGATAATGAAATGTTACTGCGAGTTCTCACCAATAATCAGTAGTTGAGGGAATTGAATATGGAGCCTTCCTGTATTCCTCAGGAGTTGTTGGCAGGTGAGGCGGAGAGGGCCCCAGTTGGTGAGCGGGAGCGAGAGGCCAGTGTTAGTGTGGCTAATGAGCTAAGGCGGGCGAGAGACATGCCGCCGCCGAAGGAAAAGACCAGAGATCATAGGCAGGATCGTGCTAAAGCGAGATCAGAGGGGGCCGTTGCTAAGAGGAAAGATGATGGGTTGGAAGCGGGAAGAAGGAAGAGGAAGAAGATATATCATAAATCAAACAATTTCAGGGAGCAGTCTTATTTCTTTGAATATGAATGTGATGATGAGTCAGGCAGTGGTTCAACGTATGATAAGGAGCATGTTCCCAGTCAAACCAAGCATTATGAGGAGAGGTCGCATTCATCGCGACATTCTGACAGGAGGCATCGAGATGAAGAGTTACCGCGAGATAAGGAGCGGAGGTGTCAAGAGAGGAAGGATAGGGAGTACGAGAAGGAAAAGGAAAGGAGAGACGCTAGGGCTGCAAAAGCGGCAGAGGCCGAGAAAGTTGCTGAAGCATTGAAAGTCGCAGAGTTGGCTAGGGCTGCTGAGGTTGAGAAAGCAAAGAAAGAAGAGGAGGAAAGATGGAAGAGTGAGATGGCAGAGATGGCCAAGAAGATAAAGGAGTTAGAGGCGGGAACAAAGAAGGTTGAAGAAAAGAAGTCCTTTCTGGCCCCATTTGTTAAGAGTATCAAGAGTGTCACCCCAGGCCTAAGTTTCCGCATGCCAAATTTGTCAAGTTACTCCGGAATGTCTAGGGCGATAACCCATATAGGGGGATTTGAAGCGACAATGTCTCTGTTGACTGAGAATGAGGCGATTTTATGTTGAGCTTTGGTGAGCACTTTGGCGGATCATGCTTTGGAGTGGTTTTTGGCGCAACCCGAAGAGTCGATAACTGGGTATCATGATTTTAAGGAGAAGTTTTTAGCGAGATTTAGTGCATCAGGATCACAACCGATGCATAAGACCAGGCAAAGATCGCCGAAAGAGGGAGAGGGGGTCAAGCTTTACGGGCAGATTTATGGGAGTGGCAAATCAAATTCTTGATATCGACCAAGGCGAGATAATTATGTTATGCAATACCGGGCCATAAACCAGGTCATTTTAAGCAAGAGTTGGGCATGTGATTACCAAAAACTACGGGGGAATTATATGAGAGAGTTAGGGGATTTTGTGGTGGTGCGAAGGACCAGGAAATGAAGGGGACTCATGCGGCAAGTTCTGCGGCAAAGAAGGTGGTGAAGGAAAGGGTGGAAGTGGTGCGAGATGACAGGAGGGGATCTGGCGGCAATAGGGGCGGAGGTCAGGTAGGAGGTAGTAGAGGCCGTGGTGGAGGTCGAGGGTATGACCATTATGGTGGCCAGAATGATCAGTCAAGAAGAATCTTTAAGTACAGCAGATTGAACACTCCAATTAGTGAGATTTTGAAGAGGGTAAATCTACCTGAGCCATTTTCCATTAAGCCAGGATCTGAGGGAGCTAGGGACCAAAGCAGTTATTGCGAGTATCATAAAGACAGGGGGCATAGAACTGATGATTGTTATAATTTGAGACGATTGATTCAGGGGCAAATTGATAGGGGTGGTTTGAAGGAATATTTGGAAGAGAACATTGGGCGAGATGATCAGCGAAGGCCCGAGAGAAATTTGGTGGATGTGATTCATGAACCGTTGCCCATCGTGGCCCAGCTGAACAATCAAATCATGACTTTGTCGCATACTTTTGATGTTCCTCAGTTTCCCGCGCAGCCAAGATAGGGTAATCAGCTTCTCCAGGCGAGAATTGGTTGTTACTAAAAGTCATGGGACTCAGCCTATTATTATCACGATGTATCCAGGCAACAATATTGTGCAGCGAGTTATGGTAGACTCTGGGGAAAGCAGGAATGTGCTTTATTATGATGCTTTTAAAAGGATGAATTATACGGAGGCTAATTTGGTGTCCTATAAGGGATATCTTGAAGGTTTTACCAATCATGCAGTCAAGGTTAAGGGGACAATTATGTTGGATGTGGAAATTGGCGAAGGGAGATTGGCGAGAAGCGAGAATGTTGAGTTCATGGTGATTGATCTTGTTTCCCCTTACAATGCAATAGTGGGAATTCCATTCATGTTAAGCTTTGAAATGGTTCTATCAATTCCCCATCAGAGGGTGAAATATCCTACTCCTAATGGGATTGGATGTTTGAAGAGCGAGGTGATCACGGTGATGAGAAATAAAAAGGAAATGCTGAAGGCTAAGGCGGAAAATACAAACTCGATGACTACCAAGACTGTTTCCAATCAATTGAGGATAAACGTAGTTGAAATTGTGGAGATGGAAAAAGATGATGATTGGATTATGACAGATAGTATGAGGAATGGTACAGCTTTGGTAGCTGAAGTGGCCAGGGAAGTTCCAGAGTTGGTGACAGTAGGGTTACCGCGGGAAATTGAGGTGGTGGAAGAGCGGGAATCTGAGGTGGTGGATAAGCGAGAATCTGTGAATGAAGTAGTTGTGTGGCGAGAACATAAGGACGATGCTCCGGACCAGAAAATTGATGCGGCAGAGTTGCGGGAATTTGAGCTTGATGTGGCTGAGCAGGATGATGACGATGGTGAAAATAATTTTGCAATGGAAGTAGTAAATGTGGCCCATAATTTAAGTTATGCTAGAGTTGTGAGACTTGTGCAAATGGATGAGCCCAGTATTGAAGAAGTTGTTGAGGAGAATGTTGAAGAGGTTGGGGATGAGTCTGATGATGATTGTGAAACTATTGAGGTGGAGGATTTGCAAGGGCGGCCTACTGGGAATGTTTTTGCTGATCCCAGGAAGGCAATTGTATCCTAGGGAAAGAAGAGGAAAATAATAGAGGTAGAGACCCTACAATTGCGGGATGAGCCTGATATAAAGGCGGGAGAAGAGTTGGGGCCGGTTTGATTTTGTAAACTTAATGCAAAGTTACCAATGTGTCATAGTCCTGTTAGACACTCGACTATAAATCAGGTAACTCGTACACATGTTATATAGCTATCTGTAAACTTCGGGAGAGTTATGTTTCTCTGGGGGTTATCTTTTGCAGTATACACCTGGAGAGCAAGGATTATTCCCTTGACAATCTTTCGAAAATATTCTAAACTATCATACTTACAGAAGAAAGTGAAAAAATTATATTTTAATTGCTTCACTTGGTTGCTTGTTTTTGATCTCAAATTCCTAACATTGTTATGTGTGCATGGTACTATCTTATGTTATTTCTCAAATTTATATTGGGCTAAGTGACATTACTCTTCAGAATAATGATTGATGAAACGAAGATTGATTGTAGTACTATTTTAAAAATCATTTTTCTCAAGTTTGGCGGTCATTGTTACTTGACCTGAGTATAATGAATATGAAGTAAATCATGTACGAAGTTATATTGTTCACTATCTTTGAGTTCACCTCTAGACTATTTCAATACACTTTGTCCTTCTAATGAAAATAATTGCACTTCATTTGGGCTCTTGTCTCATTTGAGGAATATAGTGTTGTTTCATGAACTCCTTGGAACTAATTGATATACTCTCTTTGTTCCAAAATGAATGACCGCTTTTCGGAAAATTTTGTCCCAACATGAATGACTTTTTCACAAATAACTTTTGTCCCTCAGTGTTTTTTACCAATTTTTTTTCACTGTTTCATTATATACTTGTAAAACTAAAAGTTTAAAAAGAAGATAACAAATATTTTCATGTATCTTAGTTATTAAAACTGACATAAAGTTTCTTAAATTTGTCAAAAATGGAAAGTGGTCATTGATTTTGGGACAGAGGGAGTAAGAAATCGAATTAAATTTGTGGGGTTTTTCTCACTCTTATTTTTTTTTATCTTGACATTATTAAACAATGGTGACAACATGGTGGCCACTTTTGGTTCCGGAGCCATGTTTTTATTGGTGAGCGGCATGGGCGGTCCTAATCCAGCGACTAATGTAGTCACATCTGGCTTCTTCTTTGCACTTGTTCAAGGTGGACTTTTCAAGGTAATCCTTTTCTTTTTTACATTTCACATCGCCTGTCTTCTATTTCTTTTCTGTATTTATTTATTTATTTAAATTTGATGGATCAAATTTTTTATCTAAACATAAACAACCGATTTTGTGTTTTTTAGAGCTAGGAAGAAGTTTTCACAGCCACCAGTAAAGGATGTGTACTATATAAAAACAAGAAACCTGAATAGCCTTGGGCTACAACAATATGAGAAAAACTTTAAAAGAGGCTTGTTAGATGACAACACTTTGCCTTTTACTTACTAACAGGCAAGTCGTCTCACCCAACTTGTGTTTTTGCTCCTTATTTGTGAGATGATGAATTCTTACCATTTCTATTGTCGTATTGATCATCCTTTTCATGTTGTATATGGACCGGTCGCTCCAGGATGTGAAATCCCTCTGGACCAAGACTTACTATTCTTGATCGCATTAAGAGGTATGACTTTTTCTCTTCCTAATGTATGTTGATTTAAAGTACTTGCTTCTTCTATTTCCCCCTTTATCGGAGTCTCGGTGTTAGAGTTGGAATTCAAATCCCTAACTGCTCCATTTACATCCATCCCAACATTAAGTAGAGCTGTTAAATAAACAGAGCCAAATTGAGCACAAATTGATTCAAGTTGATTTGATTCAATACCAAACATCGCAGCTTGCCTGCCACGGCACGGCAGGGCACAGCTCCTTATTAACTTTTCAGGGAAGAAATTCTGTAGAGCTCAAATGTAAGTCCCCTGTTTTCTGGGGTTCGTTTTATCTTAAAAAAAGCCTGGCTCGGTTCGATGTATATCATCCCTACATGTGCCATTGTGCTAAATTAATATTTGGGCAAACTCCGTTTTCATCCATCGTAGATGTTTCATTTTTATCATTATACTTTTTTGTCCTTTCAAAAATAACATTGGCATTGGAAAACTTTCATTTGACCCCAAATATTTGCCTAAATTCGTCACTAATTTGTGCCTAGATTTTTGGGGTCGGAATGATATATTTTACAAACTACAATGTTTTTTTTTTTTTAAGAAAAAGGTACTCCCTCCGTCCCATAATGATAGTTTCATTTGACTATTCAAATATTTTAATATTCTTTTTTTCATTTCCATTACTAACCTTAACTAGGTTTACTTATTATTCCATTACTCCCTCTTCTTCCTTGGTTTGACTCATCCTCATTTTGACAATTTTGGAAGTTCAATTATTTAACTTAACAATTATGGAAATTAGACTAGATTTTTGGGATAAACAAAAATGACAAATGGAAATATCTTTATGGAACGGAAGGAGCATAATTGTTATAGTGAAACATTGTTGATGAAAGTGCCGCGGATTAAAACGGAATTTGGTCTCAATCTTTCTTTTGCAAGTAGAGCAAGTGAAATTTCATCTACTTGTTGTGACTATTGTGTGCAGGACTTAGACCCAAAGGCAAGGAGGAATTAGCTGTGAGGTGATGCATCAAGTGAATTTTTTTCCATCTATTTTGATATTGTATTAGTTCAGGAACATCATTTTTGGAGATCAATCTGCTTTGTTATGCAACTTTCTTTTATTCAAATGTTGCAAATGCCTTTGATTTATCCTTTATTCCAAGCACGGGGGATGAGGGGATTTTTGGCATATGTCATTTTACTTTAAAATCTGATGCTACGCCTCGTATTCGGAAGGTATTTGGTCCTCTCCTACTTCACATGTTTTTAAACTTAATACAGATGGTGCATTTAGAGGCAACCCGAGGGTTGCAGAAGTTCGTCTTGCACGGGAGTTTGGTCTTGCTTCGCTTTGGTTGGAGGTAGATTCAGAAGTTCTCATGAAAAATCTTATTCAGGAGTATCATTTTCGATTGTCTATTTGGTATCAAATTCAGCAGATCAAGAGATATATGGTTTTATATGGCTGATTTTTACTGCTTGGAGTAATTTTATTATAGGTCATCTTTGTTCACTTTGTTTAGGATAGCTTCTTATGGAGTTAAATCTTAACCCTTTTATAGTTAATTCTATGATTAGCTTCTTATTAGATAGTTTTAGTTTGATCCCCTATAATCCCACATTGTTACGGCTTGATCTATTTCAGATTAAAGTCCGTCCCCTTGGATAGCGTTCCTAATTCTTGGGATTTATCATGTATATTCTTTTAAGACTACAGCCATCGGTGACTCCAGAAGAGGGTCGCCACCGGGGACAAAATCCAAAAAAAAATAAAAAATAAATTGAAAGTCATGGTATTGCTTCAGCTTGGGCGGCTTGCCAACTGAGAAGTTGGGTTGGGTTGGTTGTTTACATTTTGACACGTCACCTAATGACCCAATGATTCGGTGACATGTATTTATATAAATATATATTTAAAATTAATATATTTTAGAGTTTGTCTTTTAAAAAATGCGTTATTTTCTAAGCTTAGAAAAAACGTGTTTTACACTGGCAATTAATAACACTGACACTTTGTTACACTAACACTAGTACTTTTATACACTGACACTTAAAACCATTTGCCAAAATCATTTGTTGAATCAATTTCCATTTATAGCCCCTTGATAGTGACATTTTTGGGCTTCAACTTGTCAAATTTAGGAATAACTTTGCTTTAATATATTTATAGATAATACAATACTCCCTCCGTCCCATAAAACATTACTCCTTTACTGTTGAGAACGGAAAATAAGAAATAATGTTATTAAAGTAGGTGTTGTGAGTGGGAGGAGAGAGAATGAGTGGAGAGAATAGTAGATTTGAAAAGTGTTGTGAGTATGACAAGTGGGTCTCATGAATAAAGAAATATTAAAAAATTTCATTTTTAGGAAAGTGGAATTTTAAAGTGAGACGCCCAAAATAGTAAAAGGGGTAATGTTTTATGGGACGGAGGGAGTATATTTTAAGATTTTTATTTTCGATGCAAAATTTTAGTAGAATTGTTGAAAATGGATTAAAACTTTCTGGGATCAAATAGACCATTTTATTGAGCCCATAAATGAAATGGGCCGTGGGCCGCTCGGATAGCTTACCAAACACGCAACGCAGTTGACCGTCTTAACGGTCATAATGCTTCTTCTGACAATATAAATAAACCCTCCTCCCTCGCTTTCTTCTCACGTCCACCCACCCACCCACCCACCCAATACACACAGAGTCCGCTCCGCCTTCCCCAACTCCTTTCCGATCATTTCCCCAACTCCGTTCCGATCATTTCCCCTCAAAATTTCTTCTCTCTCAAGATTCTCACACTGAATTTAATTGCGCCTGGGCCGAAAGCTCCGTCACAACATTCTCTCGAAAACGGTCTCACATCCCAAGATGTTCAGGAATTTGTGTCCGAGCTCTCTTCCGAATTCCGACAAACCAAGAAAGTTATCTGGAACAAGAATAAGTAAGACAATGTTTAATTTTCGTTTTGACTGCTTATTTGAATTAGGGTTTATTTTGATTTGATGAAATTACTTTGATTTAGGGTTTTGTTTTGTTTTATTTTGTTTTATGGAATTAATGGGGGAATAAATCGTTCATTGCCTGGATAGAAGGCGAAACATCTGTTAGTTTCTCTAAATATATTACGATTTATTTTGTTTTCAATTAATTCATTTGTTCACTAGTTTGAATTCATTTTTTTTTTTACAGTTTCTTTAATTTGCATGTATTGGTCAAAATAGACCTCTTCAATTGGGACTATGGAGTACTGTGATTTGTAGGAAATATTTTGTTTGTAATATTTGTAATGTAAATAAGAAAGTATTAAGGATTGAAACATCGCCCTTTATTTTTTTACTTGCCAGATCTTGTTGTACATTTTTTTTTTGGAGAAATCCTTTAGGGGACTGGTATGGGTTATACATTGGAATAGGAGCTTTTTACCGACACTTTAACCTTGTTTAAAGCTGCAGCTTATCTTGTTGCAAATGCTTTCATTGATTTTTCGTTGTTATATTGTTGTTCATTTGTGTGATCATCTTGTGCAGAACGAAAGAAAGAAAAGATGGGATAAAAAAACAGGAAACAATAGCAGAAGCTGTGAAGCAGCTAGCTGAGTTGGATAAGGGTCCAATTTGGTGCTCCTTGTCATTGATCCCTGTTTCCTCTATTTTATGCATTATTTGCATTCTCTGTAACCATTTATTTTTCTTTTAGATTATGGATTATCACTTGATGCCCTTTCTGTCCATATGCTTCATGTTATTGACATAACAAGTTAAATAAACTATGCATCCACTTACAGGAACCTCTGCTCAATGGAGTTGCACTTGGAGCACAACTAATATCCTGTAAGATTGGAGACTCACACTTAGGTTCAATGGAAACAGGGACAGGCTTGACACGAGCTTTAATAGCTGCTGTTGAGGTTTTCTATACTCCCCACATAAGTTTTTTATAGTATGCTCCCGCAAGGCGGGGAGCGCTTGGCGCACCGGGGTTTGCCCTTTGCCCTTTATGCTAATATCCTGTTGTTGCACCTGGAGCACATCTAATATCCTGTAAGATTGGAGACTCGCGCTTAAGTTCAATGGAAACAAGCTCGAGCTGTTGAGGTTTGTCATACTCCCCACAGCAAAATTTTTTAGTATGTTGCTTATTCATAAGAAAGTTAATTCGACATCTACTGTAATATTGCTTACAATCTATTTCTATTGGCATAACTCAGACCCATAAGTTAGTTTACCATTCCGAGTTTCCTCTCCATTTAAATTCAAGCGGTTTGTGTTCGACGACATTGTTAATAAATTTCAAAGGTCTTTCTCTTTGTGGTTTATGAAAAGAAGCAAACAGAACAAAGTGTGCCTGGTTCATATGCCTCTCATAAAAAGTGAAAATTGCTTGTGCCTTTAAATTTCAAGTCTTGCACGTGAACATAGAAATTGAACTTTTATACTATCTAAAGTTTTGATTTGATATCTTAAACATCTCCCCTCTATGATAAGGGCTGTAGAGTGTTTGTTGGCTTTCATCTCTTGAGAAGAAGCTTTACATTATGCGAAACACACACGAAAATTCTTCTCTTTAGGAACATCCCCCTCCGTTACAAATTAGAGCCTTGTTACTTTTTGCTCATAGTTTAATGCAAAGCAAAGCTTATAGACATAATTAAATTGAAGGTGGGTCCATAATAACTCTATGGACACAGTTCATCCTTTCTTACCCCAAAAGGAAAGTGGACATTTTTTTTTGTGTAAAATTCCAAAAAGGAATATGACACTTATTTTGTAAAAGAGGGAGATTTGTTAGTTCTTGAAATTTTAACCAATCATTTCCAGCCTGATTTCTGTTTTCTGGATTTTCACTTGTCTATTTGTGGTCAAGTTTAATCTTGATATAGGTGGTTTGTTAGGTTGGATGAAATTTGTCAATGTTCTGGCTTTTGTCTTTGTTACTTATCCCTTTTCATTAATTTCTGTTGCATACTTGCAGCACAATCTGATCTTATCAACATCAGTTATGGAGAACCGACATTGCTTCATCACTGTGGTCGTTTCGTTAAACTCGTAAAAGAGGTTATAATTTGAATAAATATTCCTGCAAGTATGACTGGAGCTCATGCTTTGTCAATAAGCACCGAGTGCTATTTGTTAGCAGTGCTGGCAATAAAGGGTCTGCATTGACCACTGTGGGTGCTCCTTGTGGTACCACCTCAAGCATAATAGGAGTTGGAGCATATGTCCATCTGGCTATGGCTGCTGGAGCTCATGCTTTAGTTGAACCTCCTACACAAGGGCTTGAATATACTTGGTCAGTCATCTTTCTATTTTTATGATTTTAGTAATTTCATTCTTCAGTTTCTACTATTAATATTTCTGTCGGCTTAAGATATTATTTATTGGAGGAAGTAACCTCTTTGTATTAACTACACATTTACTTGTCCCGAAAGGAATGCAGGTCTAGTTGAGGCATAACAGTTGATGGCAATCTAGGCATCTCTGTTAGCGCTTCTGGTGGGGCTGTGGCTTCTGTCCCTATGTGGACTCTGCAACGGTGCATGATTATGAATGGAACATTAAATTCTTTTCCATGTGCTTGTGGAGGAGTTGCTTTGCTCATCAGCGCAATGATGGTTATTGAAATATGATTTTCCTTATGTTTACTCCTAAACCCATCTCTTGCCTCTCTTTTCTTGCATGACAGTGACAAGTGACTTATCTTGTAGGCCGAGGGATATACTGTGAGCCCATACAATGTAAGAAAGGCTCTTGAGAATGCATGTATTCCTATTGGTTGTTTGCCTGAAGATAGCTGTCTACTGGAGACGGCCTTGCGCAAGTTGACAGGTCAGTTATCTTAATTAGCTTTTCTACATTAAGCACTAGAAATATTGGTATAGTTATGTTAGATTAACATTTTCATTGTAAAACTATGTTACAGAGAATATGAATACATTCAAAGGTTTTGTGATTTCCCATCCGTTGAATTATGGTATATGTATCAATCAAGCTGGCAAATCAAGTGGGTTCTCTCCCCCTTCTCTCTTGCTATCTCTTCCCTCCTCTCGAGTAAATCACTACTTGCTCACACAAGAGTTGTAATTAGATTATAATGAGTTCATTTTTAGCGTCGCTCATGTTGAAGAAGGATATTGGCGCCGATCGGTTCATTGAAGGCTCACCTTGAGTTCGATGGCCGCGGAGTAGTTATTGTTATCTTCGTTACTCTCTTAGTTGCTTATCTCATTTCAATGTCATTTTTTGGTTAATGCTGCAATTTTAGAGAGGAAATGATGAAGGGAGTTGTAAGTTGGTTTATGAGCTTTTCACAAACACTTTAACCTCCCGTCTAAAGGTGCACTTTGTCTTGGTGTGTAATGTTGCAGATACTGTAAGAAACTTTCTGCAATTATATTACTGTATGTGTTTTTTTCTTGTGCAGAAGTAAAGAAGGAAAACGTGGGATGAGAAAAACCGGGAAGCAATATCCGAACCTGTGAAACAGCTATATGAGTCTGATAAGGTGTCAACATTGCTGTTCCTTGTTGATTTGTGTTTATCAAATTGCATGCTTGGGTGCATCCTCTTCATTGTTACATGTACAGTATTCAGTGTTCTTCATTGTTCGTTCTGTAGCAGTGCCGTGTGTCTCAATTTCTGTTTTTACTTGTTTCAGCATTTGGCTTTCTTCATTTGTTTTCTGATATTGCGCCGCTGCTTTTACGGCTTAATTAGCTAATTGGCATTTCATTAATTTTATGTTACTATACTAGTTATCTGTATTATATGCATATATGTACAAATTCTCATATCTCATTAGGAATATTCCGCATTGACTGTGAAGGGGATATAATGGAGATGTAGTAATCAATGGGGCTTTTTACGCGATAATCATCATGTTTTGGCCTGGATGCTCGCAGCTGGCTCAGGAGCTTCCCCTTGACGAGTACTTGCTGTTATCTCTTTACGTGTGTCCTTCATTTGTATATCAGGATTTAGTTTGTCTATTTTGTCTGCACTTTTGAGAAAGGCTTGCATCGTAGGTAGGGGGCGTATGAAGAGAATATTTTCCATTGATGGCGAAGGATTTCCGTGAGTTTCTATACAGAACTGGATGGGCCTTTCCACCCAGCAGCTATCACTTTTTGGTTGAAAGCCTATATACTCTTATCACTTTTTGGTTGAAAGCCTATATACTCTCTTTTGGACTTGTGATCTTGTTATGTTTGGTATAATTGAAACAAGTTTCTTTTTTTTCGTAGAAGTTTACCAGAGTCGGTGTAGAAAACTTGAAAAAGACTCGCGAAGACCTAGAAAGTAAAGTTGATTATTTACAAAAGCAAGCTGAGGTGAGGTATAAATGTCATAGATAAAGTTTTTATTCTTCCATACCTTTGACTTTTTCTTTCTTTCTTTCTTTCTTTCCTATATTTGACCATGTCTATGTGTTTTAGCGCTACCTTGACAAGGGTCTGTTATTGATGTTGTCGTATGGCACAATGGAGATTCGTGGAGGGTTGGTGTTGATTGAGTCTTGAGGATGGATCCCAAGTGTGGAAAACTTTCTGATTTCATTTCCTAACTTGTTGTTAGTTACTTCACAACAGAATTTCAGCTGCAATTTCAAATTATGGACTTATAAAAGGTTTAGCTGACTCCTTGAAACTAACCGTGCAGGTTTGAGCACAAGTTTTGTTTTTAGCAAGTTAGATGCACGTAGTTTTGTAGCCAATGTTTATGATGATGGCGACATTTTAAGTATTGTAACAGTTAGCGACCCCTACGGCACTCATGTTGCTGGCATTGCTATTGTCTTCCATCCAAATGTAAGACAATCTTATCTCTTGTGGATGTTCTCGTCTATGTGCTACACTTGAATGACATGGAGAAACTAACGGGCACTGAAAGTATGCTTCCTTACATGCAGGAACCTCTTCTCAATGGAGTTTCACCTGGAGTGCAACTAATATCTTTTTAAATTGGAGACTCTCGCTTAGGTTCAATGGTAACAAGGTCAAGCTTGACACGAGCGCTAATAGCTGCTGTTGAGGTATGTCATTGTCCACGAGGGTCATTAGACATTTGCTGGATATTGTTTACAATTTAACTACCTGAGGTGTATATCATCCCCATAAGTTATATGTTCTTTTTGATAGTCATTATGATCTTATAGTATTCAGGAAAGTTATTATCACTCATCAGCATCCTTAATTGCATTTTCAAATTAATCTCAATTTACTCCTCTATATGTATGTGAAGAATGATTCTTGTGTCGATCATTGTCTATAAACCCGCATGCTATCGTCTCTTATTAAGCTGTGAGGGCCAATTGTATTCTTAACTACAAGTACTCATTGGACAAATAATATACAAGTAAGCATAGGCATTTCTGAGGTATTATTTTTGTCATGCTAGCATGCACACTTTTTCCCTACACCCCTCTAGCAACAAATTTGGAGGTTGTTCCATGTAAACTACTTCTTGTAGATCATTGTGAATATGCATGCTTTTCGCCTCCAACTGATATAAGACCCAATAAGTAGAAGCAACTAAAGAATTAGAAGACGAATAAAAAAATAGCTCTACAATAGGATAAATATCAGTACAATTAACACCATACACCTGGGCATACCCTTTAGCAACTATTGTGTTTGTCATCCTTTATATATTCTTTATATCTTGCGATGATATCATTCATCCTTCTTGTGTGGTTACAGTCTTGCATTGATATATGTCATTGTTCGGTTTCTATTGTGTACTCATCCTGTTTAATAAGTTTTGATGTTACCGTTATTTGTTAGCTTTTAGCCTAAATAGACATTGCTGCGGATATTTTAGGTGGAGAATAGGCACGGTGTGGTATTTGTTGGCAATGCTGGCAAATATGGGCCTGCATTGACCACATTGCGTGCACTTGGTGGTACCACCTCAAGTATAATAGATGTTGGTGCATATGTATCTCCTGCTTTGGTTGCTAGAGCTCATGCTTTAGTTAGACTTCCTTCTGAAGGGCTTGAATATACTTAGTATATCTTTCTGTTAATAGGATTTAAATGCTGATGGTGAGGCATGTGCAGGTTCTATTGTTACTCTTTCTACTTTTGTCATAGCATTCAAATCAAAAGAAATTTGTCTATTGCACGCTCTTCACGTTTTAATAAAATAAAAAATTAGTTGAGAAGAATGCAGATCTAGCCGAGGACCAACAGCTGATGGGGATCTTGGCATCTCTGTTAGTGCTCCTGGTGGGAACATCAATGGCTTTTCCATTGGCCTCTTGGGGAGTTGCGTTGTTCATCAGTGCAATGAAGGTCACTGCAATATGCCTTCCCTCCATTTTCCCTTCATAACACCACCCACGCGACCTCACTTTTCTTATATTACAGTAAATGGCGAATTATGTTGGTGTATGCCGAGGGATTTTCTGTAAGCCCATACAGTGCCCGTAAGGTGCTTGAGAATATATCTGGTCCTATTGGTTGTTTTCCTAAAGATAAGTTGTCTTGTTCATTAAGTTCTATTAATAGCCATATGCTATGTTTGGTCTTTTACATTGATTAAACTGTTCAGTAGGGCAACAAATACATTCATATGTCTTGTGATTTCCATCCGTTAATTATAAGATAAGTATTGGTCAAGCTTGGAATCATGTGGGTTCTCTCTCTCTCTTGCTCCCTCCCTCCTCCAGAACGTCACTATTTTCACACTACATTCAGTGCCTGTAATTAGATTATCATCATTCTGTTCATATTCACCTCACCAAACTCTGAATTTTCTTATATATGTGATTCAATACGGCATCATGACCCTTGGTTGTAAGGGAGTTTTAATGATTTAGTCACACGAAAGCTTGCAGTCTCTCTAGGTATCTAGTTCATTTTATCATTTACATATGCAATTTCTGCATACACTGTTAAATTACTATTTTTGATGACTTGTGGATTTAGGACGAAAATTGGAAGGTATCTACCTAAGGGAGGCTAGTTATTGCAACAAAGCTTCTGAGGTAAGAATAACTGTGGTTTACCGTTGTCTTTGTGCCTTTTTCTTTTGTGCTCTATATGGTAACTAATCCTCAATAAATAAACTCTATGTTGCCCGTTATGTAAGGATTTGATTTTGCAAAGCTTACAATTTATATTGTTTTATGTTATTTTTGTCAATGTTATTTACTTATATGAGGGAATTTGATGACTTGCTTAAGACAAACCACATTAGTTATTATTTTTGGTCTTGTTATACCAATTTCCAAGTAATGCATCTTCCTTCAACCTCCTTCAGAACTAGAACATCAAGTATGCCATCTTCTTCTTGAGGGGCGTGAGAAGTTTGCTTCTCTTCAGGTTGGTTGAAGTGGAAGAGTGCCACAGGGTTTCTAGGTGATCGCGGCATGCCCAATAGATTAAAGGGAAAATTCTACCGCACGGCAATTAGGCCGGCATTGCTTTACGGCACCGAATGTTGGGCCGTGAAACAGTGTCACGTGCATAAGATGAATGTGGCGGAGATGCGTATGCTTCGATGGATGTGCGGTCATACAAGAAAGGATCGATTGGGGAATGAGGTGATCAGAGGTAAAGTAGGAGTTGCGCTCATTGAGGATAAAATGAGGGAAAATCGTCTAAGGTGGTTTGGACATGTGAGAAGGAGACCGAGTGATGCACCGGTTAGGAGGCCGGAACAGGTGGAGAAATGATAAAATGGCGAGGGTAGGGAAGACCCAAACAAACTTGGATTAGAGTAATTGAAAATGATATGAGTTTACTTGGAGTGGATGAAAGTATGGTGTTGAAGAGGCCGGAGTGGAGGGCAAAAATTCATGTGGGGGGTTGATTTTTTTTTTTTTGATTTGTATGTTTATTTATTTGTTTATTTATTTATTTATTTATTTTATTTATTATTATTATTTATTTATTATTTATTTATTTATTTATTTATTTTATTTTTTATTTTTTATTATTTATTTATTTATTTATTTATTTATTTATTTTTTTCGCGACATATGATTCATTATAAATGTTATTTACCCCAAATTATTTTGGGACTAAGACTTTGTTGTTGTTGTTGTTGTTGTCTAGTTGATTCATTCATTTTCTATTTGACATATCTTTTACTCCCTCTGACCGGGAAAGCTAGACCCACTTTTTTGGTCGTTAACTCTAATCAACTTTGAGTAATAATTTAGATTAGTTTTAACTATCCTAATAAAAATCTAAACCTTGACTCAAGTTAAAACTAACCTAAATTATATCTCAAAAGTTTACTCAAGTTAAGAACCCAAAAAGTGGGCTGACTTTCCTCAATGGAGGGAGTAGTTTACATTTCAGCTATTACACCTGAGAACAATGTTCCTCGGCTCTTTACATCTACCTGGCAATTCATAGTTTTTTTAATGAGCTGGCACATATATTGCAATGGATAGTGCTAGTAGAGCCGAAGTTTCATGAAGATGCAAGCAATTTAGAAGAATTAGTCCAGTTTGAAGAGTGGATTGAATAGACCTGGCAATCGGGTCGGGTCGGGTTGAAGCGGGCAGCGGGTTGAGACGAGTAATACTTGTTACAACCCATTTTAACCCGCTAAATTTAACGGGTTAAAACGGGTAACTCGTTTCAACCCGAAATTGTTAATGAGTTGGGTCGGGTCGGGTAATTAGCGAGTTGGGTTGAGCGGATTTTTGGGTAATGGGTAAAAATTGACAGGCCTAATTGAATTACATTCTAGGGAAAGGACGTGGTCAGAGCTCCTGAGCATCTTCTAGTCACTCATAACGGCTGTAGCTTCAAGTTAGTCTACTTCTCTTTGCTGTTCCCTTTCACATTTCTGATATGTTGCACCAAATTAACTAGCATATACCTGATTTCCACAGTGGAAAAAATGATGTCCTTGGTTGAGGATTTCTTGTGACGTCATTGTTTTATATTTATGATATTTTGCTTGTTTTTCTCATGTTAAATAATACACCATCAGTCTAATAATAAATACTCCAATTGGTTGAGGATTTCTTGTGACGTCATTGTTTTCCTTTAGCCGGTGACCATAACAAAGCCTAAAGCTGTTGAAGATTGACTTACCTCTAGTTTCATTTTCTGAGATGTCTTTCTTTCCAGCTATATCATGAAGTGAATGAAATAAATTTGTTGACGACTAAAAGAATAGGCTATGTATACTTTATGCATAAGATTGAGCTTCTAGTGTGGTTATTGGTGTGCAACTCGATCATTTCTTGAGTTTGAAAGATATGCCATTTTATTATTCGCATATAGCTACAATTTTTTTCTGAACGGACAAACATTTTTTTTTATTGTGTTGAAGAAAGGCACACAAAGTATGGTGTTGAAGAGGCCGGAGTGGAGGGCAAAAATCCATGTGGGGGGTTGATTTTTTTTTTTTTTGTTTATTTATTTATTATTATTACTTTTTTTATTTTTTATTTTATTTTTTATTATTATTTTTTATTTTTTATTATTTTTTTATTATTATTTTTTTTTCACGATGACATATGAGGATTCATGTTAGCTGATCCCAAATTATTTTGGGACTAAGGCTTTGTTGTTGTTGTTGTTGTTGAAGAAAGGCACACCAGGATATACAGTAGCACAACAAGCGAACCCCAAAACCCCAAACAAACATACCGCTTCACTAAACACTTCACCAAGGAA
The DNA here is from genome assembly GCA_022495995.1 of Adenophora triphylla var. japonica. NCBI lineage: Eukaryota > Viridiplantae > Streptophyta > Magnoliopsida > Asterales > Campanulaceae > Adenophora > Adenophora triphylla. Next base: position 74,839 of record JAFEMH010003171.1, on the reverse strand, counting down.
CATAACAACCTAGAAATATATTGCCACCAATACAAAAGGGCCCTCGAGAACCATCATTTACAAGAAATATCTTCAACCGCGTAGGAAGTACTGAAAGCAACTCCAATTATGTTGATTGTGTTCTTTTGATACTGATGTCTAGCTGCCTTTCCTTTTATTTGTCAGAATGTGTTGGTTAGGAATCCATATATTTAGTTTAAATTCACTTTAGTGGTCTGGTATTCTAGTTAATAAAGAAGGAAAAGATATTTAAGATTTCTGTCTCTCTCCTTTATTTTGTAAGGGTCACTGAAGAATGACATTGTTACCTATTGCCAATGAATCAAGAAGGATCAGATACCAGAAACAGAAAATTAAAGAGCAAAAAAAAAGGAGAAGCTGAGTCAGTTTTGAAGCAAGTTTTCCCTCACTGTCTAATCAGGGCCGGCCCTTAGTAAAGGCAGGTGAGGCCTGGGCCTTAGGTCCCCTAAATTTGTCAATTTTTTGGGCCCCATTTACACACCTCAGCCCTCCTGGTCCGATTCGCCCGTAATTCGCCGCTCGAAAGAAGAAGACGCCGCACGAAGGTCACGGCGTCGGTCACGGCGCACAGGCCCTCCTTTTCCGTTCCGGCGTTCGATCGTCGGTACTCTTTCTCTCCGTTCAGTTCAGGCGCTCCTTCTCCCTCTCCGTTCACGGCGTCTGCCGTCTGCCCTAGATCCGCCGGGACCGCCCCTGCTCATCTGCTAAAAAGGTAACTCTCTTTTTCTGTTTGATCATGTTATTCTTTTTTCGTAATCAGATCTACAAATTTTATGAGCTAATTTTAGTTTTTGTTTGTGTGTTTTGAGTTTTACTTTGATTTAGGGTTAAATAATTTATTTTATCCTAGATTAGGGTTAGGGCTTTTGATTTAGGGTTAAATTAAATTTATTTTATCCGAAATAAGTTGCGTCAAACTTGTTTATCACTTTATTGTATGATTAGGATTAAACTTGGAGTTCTTCAGAAAACTCTCTTAAATTTCTACTGAATACCATCTGGAGAGACTTCATAATAAAGTATTAAGACTCATTAGTGGAATGGAGGAAGTGATTTGGTAGTGTATAAAACTTGTTTGGCTTGATATGTTGAGGCCCTGTTTGTTCTTAGCTTAACCTGGAATCTCTTATTTATTTTCATGTGTATTTCAGTGCAGAAAGTCGAAAGACCTTACCTATGGATGGCCGAGTGCCCTAATGGTCCGTCTGTGAAGTTCTTAGTTAATGCAGGTAATATCTTATTTCTGAGTAAATTGTGTTTTGCAAGTTATAATGCTTTAGACGCATCCGTCTTGTTTTTAGAGTTTTCTGAACCAACAAGCTAGTATTCCTGGTTTTGTACTTTATTCTGATTAGTATTAATCTGTTTGCTTGTTAATTATATATCTATAAATACTTAGTTGTAAAATTGTATTTGTCAAAATCTCTTTTGTTTTTTCAGTTCACACAATGGAAGAGTTGAAACTTACTGGAAATCATCTAAAAGGTTCACGTCCTATATTGTCTTTTCAACCAATTTTGATAAAGATCCACAATGGAAACTTTTGAAAGAAATGATCACTTCGGTATGTTGATTTTTGCTATCAGAACAGTGAAGGCCCCATTCAAAATTACCGGCCTAGGGCCCCGAATATCACAGGGCCGGCCCCGTGCCTAATGTACATTTTACCCAATTGAACACCCTAATCAAAGTATAATATATGAAATACCAAATGAGGTCTTAACCTATCAATTGTGATAACGGGAAGGTTGTTAAATACTTGGGTAAAGTAGGTTGAAACCCTTGATTTTCGTGAAACCTAAATGCTCTGCATCTTTATATGGTTGATAATAAACCTTGGGATGGTTATATTAAATGTGTAGACCTTATGTGTTACACAATATGGATTTGTTTGACATCTTTAATGGTGTGCTTGATAGGGTTCCCTACTTTGAAATCCTAAGTTAAAGTGATTGATTTCAATGATGTTTAGCCTTTGTGTTACTTATGAACAATACATGGTTATCATATTGTTATGATATATTTGGTATGCTTCACTACTTTTGAATCATACATTGGTTGTTTAAGCAAGTATTTATTACTGTGCTTTTATTTAAAGTCCAGCTGGTACTTGATTGTTCGGGCAGTGGTATGAGATTATAATGGCACCCGAGCCGAGTTCATTATATCCATTCACTGGGTCCCTTTTCCCCTTTCCATTGGCCATGGTTGGGTTGTTGGCTAGCTCCCTTTGAGTGAGTTTTAGCCACTGTTTTGGGATATGACTTTGGTCATTTATCCCTGTGATTGATGGTTACTTGGTTTCGGATCCGCTTCTTCAGCTGTTGATGCTGCTCAGACTGCTATATCCTTTTTGGTTAAACCTTGGCTTAGTATCCTTCTAAGTGTTACATTATTGCGCTTATGTGTTATCTTATACATCCTTCTATTTTTTTTTTTTTTTCAAAGAAGGGGATCAACACATTTCACCATCCTTCTATGTCTTTACAAGATTGTGATGTATATGATGAATGGGTTGATATATGTTTTCCTAATGTGATTGCATATCATCTTGTTGCATATATAATAGCTTAGTGAGATTTATCTCACCCCGTCCTTTTATTGTTTTCCTTAGAGAAGGGCGAGCCAGGGAATATGCCACGTTAAGCACGGGACGTCGAGTTTGGGTTGTAACTTGAGAAAGTGATTTTGTAGTAGTTTGCATTACGTAAATGTATAACCAAATGGGGTAGTATACCCGAGACTTGAGATATTATGTCACTATTTTGGAACACTTTAGTAATTGTAAATATTATAAGTTTTGGAACTATGATCCTTGGTTTGTAAATGGTTTGTAAAGTGTGGAGTTTGAATTTGAAGTTGTGTGTTGATACCTTTAATGGTATATATGAATATTTCTTTAAGTTAAACAGGTTTTTGTATATTACAAATTTTAAGAAAGGACATTTCGAAAGTAAAATGAAAATAATGGCGTCTTCCGAGCGTGTCCCGGACGTGGGGCCAAGTAGGACCACATATCGGGGCGCGTCATGGCCTCTATAATTCGAGGGTATTTTCGGTATAAAAGTCCCGGGGGTATTTACATTTTTCATACTAGTTTGTGAAAAGTTTTTGGCATGTGAAAACAATTTTTTGGGAGTCGGCATTTTCTTTCACTTGACTCTTATTTTCTAACTGTTCCTTAAGAATTTCTTTGATTTCCTTTTCTTTTTTATAGTCTTTTGTGCAATTTGATATTCTTTTTCACGCAACATTTTGTAGATTTAATATAAATAGAAATATGAATTAATATAAATAAATATAAGGCCATGTGATTTCAAAAAGATTAGGTGACCAATATTCTAAATATGGTGACGGCTCAGAATAGGGAATAGGGATAAGATAACCGGCCGCGGCCAGTGTCATTCACAGCCACAGGTGGCGCACATGAATTTATCCCACGACACATTTTCAATTCAGCCTCGTTTCGTAATTCAAACTCAAAGCTTTCGCCTACACGCATCTGTATTCGAATTTGTATATTAAAAAAAAATTACATTAGTTTTGGCAAATAATTATATCAATTTAATTATCATTATAAAAATTAAATCTTAGAAATAAATATACTCATTATAAAAATATTTTTTTAATTAAATCTTGACCAACATTCAAACAAATTGATCATCAAAATAAAAAATATGATTAGTTTTCTAGAATTGGGAAGCATCAAGCAATTTTTGAAATAAATATAATCCCTATAATTCTATAAATGTCTATTTTTTTTTAAAAAAAAATCCAAAATAAATTTAAAAAATAATTCATCATAAAACAAGACGTTGGAATTCACACTTATACTAATAAACTTGGGATGGAGACTGGAGAGAAAGTACTTATCATCTTCTTCACAATTACTAATAAACTTAATATACTTCCTCCGTTTTATTTGAAATTTAACCAATTTTTTTAGACACCATATTTAAGAAAAAGTAAAGTATGAGATGGGTATTATGAGTATGAAAAATAAAATAAGAGCAGGAATGAGTTTGAGAAATAATAATTTAATTGGTGACGAAAATGGCAAAAAATCAAATTTAAGATGGGACACATAGAATTAGACATTGAAATTGATAAAAATGATTGTATTAATGTAAAACAGAAAGAGTAGGTGTAGGTGTAAATGTTTGAAAGTAGCAATCTTGAATTGAATTGAGATTTTCACACACAATATTCAACTGTACACGTTTTGGATTTTGCCTATTTATACCATTCAAAAACTTCTCCCCCCATATCAAAACTGAGCCAATCTATATTTTAGAGATTTAATTCTGCCTGTGAGAACTTGCAATGGATTGCAAAGGTAAATTTTCTACTCCCTCCGTCCCAAAATAATTGTCGTTATTTTATTTTTCATTTTTATTTTTCAAAATTATGTATCAGTAGAAGAGTGCTTTAACTAATTTTTGTTTATTATATTACGGTTGATAACTATTTTAAATAAAAAAAAATGTAAAACTTACTTTGAAACGGAGAGAGGAATTGATTTATTTTGGGTAGCCCTTTAAGATAGAAAAATAAAGCTACAAAATGCAGTATATTTCTTTTTAATTTCAACAAACTGGTTGCAGGTAAGAATGTGTGGCCGGAGTTGGTTGGAGTGAACGGCGATGAGGCGGCAAAGACGATTGAGAAGGAAAATCCACTGGTTCACGCAATTGTGCTGTTGGATGGAACTCCAGTGACTAGGGACTTTAGGTGTGACCGTGTTTGGGTTTGGGTTAACAATTATCGGGTTGTAATTCGAGCTCCGAAAATTACTTAAGAGGAATAATCCGATCCACTAGCGGCGGATCTTCGGTGGTGATGCCGTCGTAGCGATACAACTGTTGGTGGACCGTCATGTTATGTAATTTATTATTGCTGTAATAAAGGTGTTTGAAACATCTGTATTTCTTATTGTAATGTATGTTTTCTATGAAAAATAAATGTTTATTTAAATAAAAGGACTACGTCTTAATTAATTCTTTGGCTAAGGGCCTGTCTGGTACTTCAATTAAACTTTCAGTTAGAAATATTTAAGAGATTAAAAAGTTCAGTTAGTAAAGACAAATTAAATCAATTATAATGTCTTTAAAATTGTTAATAATCTTAAGTTGAAAATGTCGGGTGTCTTAACAAGGTAAGAGCATAAAAAAAGAAGAAGGAAATTAGTTTAAATCAATTTATCAACATATTTTATTTGTTTATTAATTGCTAATTTCAGTTTTTTGAAATATATTAGTTTTTTATTCATAGTATAATTGACAAGGAAATATTATAATGTAATTATTATCATATTAATAGTATTGATAATATTTTTAATAGAGTATCATAATTAAAAAAATCAATAGTTGGTTAAAGTTTAGTCAAGTTGAGCAAAATAGTTAAAATAAAATTTATTTATTATTTTATGTTTGTCCTAAATAAAACAATAAGATTATTTGAAACATATCATTTTTTATGAATGATAACTTTTTTATTTTTAAGAAATAAGACTATTTATTTGAGAATAAACAAAATGAAATCAAGTGAGAAGAAATAAGGATATTTCTTCATTTGCATGAATTACAACAAATAAAAATATGACTATAGCATATGTTAAATTAATAAGTATCACGTCTTAGGGCTTTGGGGGAACCACTCCCCACCTATCAAACTCAAAGTGTGTTGTTTTGCGCACATGGGGATTTGGCCTGCTGGCTATCATGGCTTCCAACCTGGAGGTCATGGGTTCGATCCCCCCAGAAGTCAGAGAAAAGGCTTTCTCTCCCTAGAATTTATCTCCTAGGCGCTTGTGTGTGTGTGTGTGAGTAGTGAAAAAAAAAAGTGTGTTGTTTTATAAATCACCACCTTACATCGGACCCAAGAGACAATTGCACATACCGTATAGTTTTTCCATCCCTAATAAATGATTTTTTTGGTAGCATCAGTTCCTCATTTCTAAATAGGAACAATAACCTTGTACTAGAGGTGGTCAGTTCGGTTAACCAGCGGTTTACGGTTATCGAGCCGGCGGTTTAAACCTTGGAAACCCTAGAACCGAAATCGAACCGGTTAACCGCTTAACTAGGTTACGGTTTTACTGTTTTCCGGTTAGACCGCTGTATCCGATTAACCGTTTTTTTTTTTTTTTTTTTTTTTTCAATTTAGGCTTTTAAAAGAAATTTTTAACAGAATTAAAAACAGTTACGAAAAAAGTTAATTTTTTTAACAGTTTTTGAAATAAAAAGTTAACTTTTTAACAGTTTTTTGAAAAAAAATAGTTAACTTTTTAACTGTTTTTGTTAAGTTCTATACTATATATTAACATTTTTATTTTATTTTCAATATTTTTTTGATAAAAGAAGACTATTTTAGATGTTGGTTAGTCCTGAAATTTTTTGCAAAAAGTTATATAAAAAAAGTTATGAATTTTGAAAGAAATAAAACTTAACTTTTTTTTTTCAAACTAGGTTTTTAAAAGAAATTTTTAACAGAATTAAAAACAGTTACGAAAAAAGTTAATTTTCTAACAGGTTTTAAATAAAAAAGTTAACTTTTTAACAGTTTTTTGAAAAAACAGTTAACTTTTTAACAGTTTCTGTTAAGTTCTATACTGTATATTAACTTTTTTTTTTCAATTTTTTTTTGATAAAGAAGACTATTTTAGATGTTGGTTAGTCCCTGATTTTTTTTGCAAAAAGTTATACAAAAAAAGTTATAAATTTTGAAAGAAATAAAACTTAACTTTTTAAAAAGAAACGAAAGTATATAAAAGAGAAAAGGGACGGTACCCTTAAATTTTATTAATTAAAATAAAATTACAAAGAGGGGGACAACCAATCTTACCCCTTTATAAATAAGGGAGGATATTTAGGAGCCTTTACCTCAACCTAACTATTACAATTAAAAAAAAAAAACCTAATCTAAAGTCTAAACTAATCTAATTAAAATAAAAATTAATCTAAAACATCATTCATTCATCAGTCATCACTACTTTTCGTGGAGTCCTCGACATCGTATTGATATTTTGGATCCGATAATAAACGATCATCTTCATATCTTCATAAGGCAAGTCTTGTTGTCTTTTTTTTTTCGCTCTAACCCAATCGCTAAGTAAGAGTTGATGTTTCAAGTTTTTAGTAGTTAGTTGGGAACGTCTTTCATCCAAAATATTTTCTCCAACGCTAAATGCCGATTAAACCGCCACTGTTGAAGCGGGAGAGGCTAAGACTTCTTTTGCAACTATTGAAAGTATAAGATAAATTTCTTTCCTTCTTAACCACGAGAAAAGTACCATTTTCGTCCCTAAAGTACTTTAAGCTTTACCTTTTCGTTCATAAACAATTTTTTTTACCTTTTCATCCTTGACCTATCGTTTTAAGGATGATGTAGTCCCTCCAGTTAACGGGCGTTTAATAATCCGTTAAATTTGCTGACGTGACACGATGAATTACATCATTTGCTTAGTTGGCAGGTACAATGCTCATTTGAAAATATTAAGGGGTATATGCGTGAAATTTTAAGCTTCAGATCCCTAATTATCTATCTATTATAATATAATGGCTGAAGTGATTTAGAGCCCTTACTAATTCTGTTTTCCCGCTCAAATCAAGCAGCCAAAAAATCAACGGAGTCTTTTTATATTCCATTTCAACGCTTTCTTCTCTATCCTCTTCTCCCTCTCCGTCGCTCCCTCTTCCCCCAAAATATCCACACCCTCTGCTACAAACTCTGCCGCCGTCTCCGCCTCCGCCTTGATTGCTCGCCACCGCTCTCTCTCTCTCTCTCTCACTTTTCTTTATCTCTTCTTCCATGGTCGACTCCGTGGCTCTCACCTTGGATGCGCGCATCAGGTACATTGTAGACGTCGTAACCACCTCAATTTAGCTCGAGAACCGCCGGAAACCTAAAATCCGGTCGTCTTCCTCCATTTCTTAACCGTAGTTCCGTATCTTCTGTCAAATCGTGATTTTTCAGATGGCGAAGGACAACAATGGTTCATCGATGGAAATCGACGAACCGAAATCAAACCCCGATCATATCAATCTGAAATTCTCAATCAACGGTCTTACCCTATCCCCTATATTCTTATAAACATATGCATGTGTAATTCACAATGTATGAGTTAATGTGTGAATCTATGTGCTTGTGCAAAGATTGCAGCCTCTTGAAATCTTCGCAGATGCGGCATGGATTACGTTTTGGGGATTACACGCGTACGGTCAGCTATTTACGCAATAACTTACCGATGCATTTGCTTTTTTGATGTTGCTAGAACTGATTTGTGCTTTTTGATGTCGCTTGAACTGATTTGTGCTTTTTAGATGTTAAATCTGATTTGTGCATTTGGGATTGATATGGTTTGAGGATTTGAGTAATAATGTGTTGGATTTGCAAGAGGTATTGCACTGCTCGACTACGGAGGTTGTACAAGTCATTGAAGTTCACACATGGGCGTGGGAAATACACCAAAAAGGACCAAAAAGGCTATAACTGTATCTACCGTAACTGAAGTCAGGTGTGTATTACTATCTCTAGGTGCCTGATCCCTTATCAAACCAATTCTATTCCTTGTGTTAGATTGGAATTGTAAGAACATGGATTAATGTAACATATAAATACTTAATAATATAATGATCAATATTATAATATATGGTATAAAGTATAGAACTCTAAATAATATGTAGAATTCCATAATATAAGTATACCATTAAATGATGGGCATAATGGTAATATCTTATATATCAATAGGTGTAGTCCCTAAATGAAGTGCCCCTTGGATTCCTATATAAAGGCCTATCCATCAAGCCTATGAATCACTAGTTATTTTTCATTCTCATTCAGTCAAAATTCTTCCTAAGTACTTGAAGAACAAAGAGACAAAAAAGGCACTTATCATTTAGAAGATCTACTCTTCCTAAATCAAAGACTATCTTCATATCTTCATCAAGAACAAGAACAAGAACAATTATGGAATCTCAAGGTATACGCTTCCGTCTTCGTCTTCTTCTTCTTCTTCTCTTCTTAATCTAGTTATGAGTCGGTTCATGGTTTGATGGATCGTTTTTGTTCCAACAGGAATGTCTTACTTTTACGAATGTAAAATGTGAATCATGCATCTCAATTTGGATAATTTTGTTCATTGGCAACCCACCATGGCCCCTAACATTATTTTATATTCTATGAATTTATTGGAACGATATAATGACAAATGCTATAACTACCTAATTACATAGGGTCATTAGAGGAAATGGTGTGGAGAATAAATATTTAGGATCTAGGATCTCGTATGGACACTGCTTTTCCTCTCTAATGATTTGTTGAACAATCAGATGCTGTTTTTGGATGTTATTTGACAACTATAGAGCAGTAAAGCAGAACAATATTCTTAATTTTTTTTCTAGGACTTCCAATTACCATGGTTGTCCAATTTCCTGAGACTTGTTAATGCTGAAAAGTGGGATCTCTCAATGAATCCATATGTGTAAGTAATCCAGGCACACAGATTTCTTCTTACTTGAATGAAGCAAATTCACTGTATAAAAAGATAAATTCAACCCAGTCTAGCAAAGTTTCATTCTATGAATTCATAACTTTGGGATAGTTAGTCAAAGGCTTGTGATTTTCTATTTCAGTTGACTATTGACATCCTTGCAGTTTCACTTTCAAATTTTGGTGAGTTATTGTGCAAGGATTAGATCATCTGTCTAGCCTACTTAAGCTCCTCTTTAGTTGAATGTATGTCCATGTGTGGTGCTGTTAGTGGTATAATTCCGCTGCCTGTGAGTTGTGAATTAGGTTTCTGCAATTTTACAGTTTATGAGGAATTATGTAGGATTTCTTAGCCAAAATTCTACAATCGAAACACCTGCATAAAGCAGGGTGCTGATTCTTCTCGTACTGTGTGAATTAGGTTTTATACATTTTATGGTTTTCTTAATGCCGCACTAATATTAAGCATTTCTTTTTCAGAGCTGAAGAGTTGAAAACTGCATTAATTGACGTGATATGCAAGGAGCTAGATCTATTGCATGAATTGCATTTTACTGTTTGTTTGTGCTTAAATTGTTTACATTTTGGTCCTTATATTTTTTTAAATTTATATGTTGATCCTTGTACTTTTAATATTTACATATTAACCCCCGTACCCGTATCCTATATTTTTCAAAAATGCCGTATTCCCGTGTCCCGTATCCGCGTATCCGTATCCCCGTATCCGTATCCGTGCAACCTAGGTTGTTATCATGAAGCTAGGTGCGAGTTAAATCCAAGGTTCTTCTATTGTGAACTTCAACTTCTCTTCTACAAGTAAGTTTTGTTGAGAAATTTTCTGCTCTTTTTTGTTAATTTGACTGTCAAAATCCCTACTGCGGGTCGGGCTAGGCAGTTACACGATGTCATCTCTACCAAAGATTATGATGCCAGTTACCCAAACCCGGGTGATTTCACATCATTGGGAAAATTTGAGCAACTTTCCAAGTTAAGCTTAGTCTGACTTTCTGTTAATAAAGGGCATACCTGATTGAGCAATATTAGATTTTAGCACATATGAAAGGTTGTGTTCCAACTGCAGTTTAATCTTGACTGCGATGAATTGAATGTAATTCACCCAAAAAACAAAAAAGAGGACTTAAATGTAATGCTTAATATGCTACTCATCCAACTATTAAGACTTGGCTAACTTGCTTTTTATTTTTTTGGAAATATCCATGCCCACGATAAAATGTACCAAGTTTGTAACACTTTGTTAGCTCCGTCTCACTGTCATGAAGAGTTTTTATATCTTCTTGCTTTAGAGTTACTAAGATTGAGTCCTCTGCACATAGTAGATTTGCAGCCGAGGTTTTTCATGGCTTACAGGAGCAAGTGTTAGTTACATCTTCTAGAGCAGTAAGTTGATTGTCCGTTTGCATAACATTGAAGGTTCACTTCCTCCACTTGAGAAGGCCATCTTGGCGCAAAGGAGCCACTTGCATTTCGCTTACACAGCTGGTAAGCTTCATGTACATGCGTTTCTTTCTTTCGTATAATTTAAAAAATTGCACTTCTATATCTTGCAAATGCAATCATACATGCTGTAGGTTGCTGACGTTGAAACAGATATGAAGCCCGAACAAATCACCAACTACTTACCCATACATTCAAAATGTATGATTTATACAAGACCATTGCTCAACATCTGATCTAACTGAAAATTCAGTGTAAGTAGTAGTTTAGAGTAGCAGTAGTATCGATTGAAGAAGGTAGTGTTGTTGGGTGGCACTTGTAAGTTAATGACTGTCAGTTTATTTAATATATTACTTTAAAGGGTGTTTTACTTTTACCATTATACTTTTTTTCTTTCATAAATACCATCATAGTTTAGAAAATGTATCATTTTGACCAATGGTGTTCTTATTTTGTTTACTTTTACCATTATACTTTATTTTCTTTCAATGCAGTTGTATTAAAGAGCTCCAGTTATTGACCCCCCCCCCCCCATTTTTTTTAACCTGTGATGCTGCTCTTTAGATGGACCTCTCGTCTGTTATTGAATCTTTTAGATCAGTTTTCAGAGCAAGAGCACCAGCCTCTAAATCAGCTGCAGTGGTATCTTGGTGTACTCGGGATATAAATGACTTTGGATCAAATTTTTTGGACAAGTGCATCAACTTCTCTGCAATATTCACATAAAGGATGTTATGATTCATCAAAGCATCGGAATAGTCCTTAAACATTGGCATTGCTGCCCAAATTTACATCTAAATACACTGGCAGCTGATGCCAGAAATCAGATCGAAAAAGATTTTCATATCTTGTAGGCGAGTCTGACTGACTGAAAATGGAAACACCAAAGATGACCTTATAAATGAAAATTTGGTCACCCGAGTGTATTATCCTTTCTTATATAGACTAATATAGGAGTTGTCAAAATTTGCCTTTGGTACTTATTTTGTTTATTTCCACCTTGGTAACTTAGCAGTTCCTATGCTTTGTTTAGTGTTGGGGTTCTACAATGTAAACTAGAACTTTCACTATTTTTAGGTTTTGATGGTTTTCCCATCATATAATTCTTCCAGGTGGTGGGGCTGAAGAATGAATTGTGCAAGTTGCTGGAGGAGAAACGATCCGCGGTACTCAGGTTAGTATATTTCATTACTTTCTGTTGCTCCTTTATTACTATTAAAATTTGAAGCACCTTAATGCAAGATGTTTCATGTTATCTTTCTTTTGCCGCATCCTATTTGGTATGTACTATTGTTGTACCGTCCCAAGCCTTGGCTATATCTCATGATAGGATCCTCCCACTTTCCACCCCCATACCCATCAAAGAGAGAGGGAGAGGGGGGGGGGGGGGAGAAGCTACTTGTCATAACCTCAAGAAAAGAGGCACTTTCATTTGTTATTCGTTTTTGTATATACAGAATGATTTTGATTCTTATAGCACTCAGAACTGTATGATATTTTCTTAATGCCGCACTAATATTAAGCATTTCTTTTTCAAAGCTGAAGAGTTGGAAACTGCATTAATTAATGGAGATAGTTAAGCAAGATAATCGAAGGCAGTTGAGTGCAAGGGTAAGAAAGATTCTCCTTTGTGCATGACGCTAATGAGTTATGATTTTCCTTATCTACCAAAAAAAAAAAAAAACAGAGTTCTGCTCCAGAGCTGATCTCATCAATTGTTTTCATATCTTGTATAGGCGAGTTTTCTGACCGACTGAAAATGAAAACACCAAAAATGACCTTAGGCTCCCCATAATCGAAAATCTGGTCCGCCAGGTGTATCATCCTTTCTTAAATAGACTAATATAGGAGTTATGCTTTTCCTTATCTACCAAAAAAACAAAAAAAACAGTTCTGCTCCAGAGCTGATCTCATCAATTGTTTTCATATCTTGTATAGGTGTTTAACGCACGGGTGTAACTTATTACTTGGAATGAACCTTGTTTTTAGGTGTTACATAAACAGATTGGGATCACTGAATAGTCAATTTAATATTTATCCTTGTATTTTTATTGACTCTTTTATTTATGACTCTGTTTTTGTCAAAGTGTTATGGACGTGCGTTTAACGCACGGGTGTTACACTAGTTGATCCTTAAAGGTGTACGGTCGTAAATTTAAAAATAAAAACCCCCTACCTCCACACCCTTTCATCTCCACCCATCCCTTCCCTTCCCTTTCTCTCTCCACCACAGCCCTTCATCCACTTCAGACACCCATTTCCCACCCATTAAAACCCATTTTCATCACCTGGAAAAAAACCTCACATTAAACCCTTCTTCGTCCCTCCATTTTGTCATCAAAATCTACTCCCGCTGGCAAGTTCAAGTTGATTCGACGGTTCCCCCCTCCTCTCTCTCTCCCTAGATCTGAGATTTCGAAATCAAATCGTTCAGATCTGTTCAATTATCTCCAATCTCTCTCTCATCATTATTTCTCTCTCTCTCTCTCCCACTTTCAGTTTTCCAACTATTTCTCTCTGTGGACGATCGGAGTCGGTTAAGGATTTGTGGAGGTGAACGGTCTTGGACATTACGTTGGCGACCTCAAATGAGAGGATTCCGATGGTTTCCCTGGGGATTTGTTCTTGTTTCTTGTGGGTCGATTTCTTTGATGGTTCAAGGAGGAGTGCGTGGTTGAGATTCGTACTTACCTGGTTCCCCATTTTCAGTAACCAAGGCTCAACCACCATTGCTGCTAATAACTTCGAGAGTGTGAAATCAGATTGGATTTTCGAAACCCAAATCTACCGATCTGATTCAAGTACTTGCAGTCGCATTGCATTGAAAAAATAAACAACTGGGATGAAAATAGATTTGAAAAAATGGTGGAGGAAATTGAATAGTCAAAAGGATGAAGAGAATTGGAGGGAATTTGGGATTATTTTCTTGGACTGTATTCTATATCTGTAAGTTGAAACAACTGCAGTCGCAAGAATTTATAAGATGTTTTTGTTTTTGAATTTCATTAAGTTGGGCAGAAGGATACAATGGTTAAAGTCAATGGGGATGGAGGCATTGACTATTCGGGATGGATGACAGGAGTGTTAATTCTCCCTCCGTTAGAAGATTTGGTTTAGGAAAATCTTTGTTCAAAATGGAAATGGAAGGAGTGGATTATTTTAAAATATTAAACTTATTATCTATTCATCAAAATTTTGACAAATAAATAATTTGATCTCACGAGTGTTGTAAAAAAATTGGGGTTGTTTTAAGGTGGTGCTGGCGGCGGCGGCACGACATGGTGGCACTCGTGGTGTACATAGTTATATGGTTGGTGAGAAAAAGTATTTATAATTAATTTAAGTAATTTACTCAAAATTTACACATTCTTCCCCTTATTAAATAATTTAAGTAGTTATATTTATTAAAAGAAACATTGCTATAATATTCTGCAATAATTCTTATAATTTTTCATGAAAAGCAAATGCTAAAATTTTTTTAAGTGTAATTAATTTATTACAAGAAAAACAGGTTTTAGCGACTGAAAATCCGTCGCTAAAAGCCAAAAATCCGTCGCTAAAGGCATTTAGCGACGGAAATTTTTCGTCGCCCTTGTTGCTAATTTACAGCGTCAGATTTTTGAGCCGTCGTTATTCCGTCGCCATTTTAAAATTTCCGTCACTAATTTAAAAAAAAATGACAAATTAATTTTTTAGCGACAGTTTAGAGACATAAATTTCCGTCGGTAATGTGTAATTCCTACTTCACGACCAAATTAACGAGGGATTTACCGACAAAATAATAAATTTGTTTCCATTTTTGACAGTTTGCATTTACGTGGGACGGACCAAAATAGAAATAAGTTTGCATTCACGTGGGTCGGAGGGAGTATATATATAAATATATATATATATATATATATATATATATATATATATATATATATATATATATATTTCAACAGTTACACTTTGCTCCCCTCAACTTCAAAATCAATTTAACCAATTTCTTAACTTTTATTATTCTCAAATCAGTCCTTGATATTTCAACAGTTACACTTTACTCCCCTCAACTTCTCTTATACTCAAAACAGTCCTTACATATCGGTTTATTTTACTTTGCTCCCTAAACTTCCAAAAATACAGTTAAAGTCCTAAATTGAATACAATGGAAATGAGTAGAATTATGAGAAGAGCTAGCCAAAGTAGCAAGACTGTCAGCCACAGAATTGCACTCCCTGAAGCAATGAGAGAAGGAAAACTGAGGAACCATAGCAATGTTCATAATCTTTTTCACCATAGCATTGCCATGGATCCTACTAGTGACCATATCAAATAATGCCTTGTAGTCCATTTCAACTTGAGCTTAGAAAAAGGGATTAGAGCTGAGCCAGGAAATTGCTTTTAGAAGAGCCTACAATCCTCTAGCACCAACAACCATCAAGCAACCACCAGAAGATCTGCATACAAAGCCTCATTAGTGGACAGAAGCAAAATCTACAGCAAGATGCACCAGAAAACATGAATCAAGTGCTTTCTATTATGAGTAACACATAACATAGATTTTGAAATCAAACATATATATATTACTAGTGCCCATTTGCTTTATTTATTATTGCATTTCATTTTTATCTTTGGATAATATACATCCATTACTAGTATTTAACATATCATAATTCATGAAAGGGTAATATTGCTACCTCCTGGTTCCGCCCTTCCTCATCAGAACCAGTGACACTATTTATCAACTCCATGGCAGCATTATTCTGGTCACCCTGTTGGTTTGTGCTTTCTGAACTGGAATGGTTCAAATGCATGAGAAATCAGTTTTTACTCGACGAGAAAGAACAATACCACTAGAAATTATTAATCGATGTAAGAAAATGAAGACCGCCAGAAAAACACGAGTGAAAATGAAACAGATTTATTAATTATTTGTGTTTCAAAGATTTGTGCTCATTAGTGGATCTGAACACACATACACAAAAAACGGAAAAAAAAAAGTTAGATCTACATAGATCTGTAATAAAAATTCAGATTTGAGCAAGAAATAGATAGAAATAGAGGAAAATAGAGAGAGAAACTTACCGAAAATTGAAGGCGGCTATGGCAAGGTCGGCGACAATGGCGGCCGCCGAGGAGAAGCAATGGAAAAGAAGAAGTGGGAAGGGGCTTTGGGAACGAAAAATCGTGGTGGGTAGAGGGTGGAAGGATGACGGGGAGAAGGTGGGAGGACGGCGGTGAGAATGGTGGTGAACTGATTGAGAATTTTGAGGTTGAGATGTCGAATTGAGTGGGAAGGAATGTGAAGAGAGAGAGAGAGAAGATGAGGGAGGCTGCCATTGATTCCGGTGATGTTGAATTGAGGTAGAAAGGGAGAGTCGAATTGAGGGGGAAGATGAGGCGTGGTATGCGTTTAAAGAGTTTAAAGAGAAAGAGAGAGAGTAATGCGTTTAGAGAGAGGAGAGGGAGGCGGCATAAGGAAAAAAAAGGGATGTGGCGGTAGGGTTTTGTTTAGTGAATTAGTGAAAGAGTGTGATAAAGGATCTAGGTCATTGATTTAAAGTGAATGGATGGTTGAGATGTTGATTCAAGTGAAATAGTTTGTTAAAATGTGAGCCATTGAATTCAAGTCAAATGTGTTATTATAGATGGCTAAGATGGTGATCCATGTCAAAGCTAAAATTTTAATAAAATAAATGTCAAATAGTTAATAATGCTTATTATTAATAACCATTCTTTATACTATCATTTGTTTAAATTTTTTTTATAACTTTTTGTGAAAAATTTCAGTAGTAAAAAATTTCTCAAATATTTATTTATATGCAAAAAAAAAATTAAAAATATATTGCTTAGTAATACATTTGAACCCCTAAACCCCACTCTATACCCTAAATAAATTACACCATAAATCTTATACCCTAATAACTATAATAATTTAATAATTAATAAAAATAATTACTAATAACTATAATAATTTAATATATAATATAATTTCATAATAATGAGCGTATAATAAGTAATAATATTTAATAATAACAATAGTTACAATGATTGTAATTAGTAATAAAAACAAGTAAATATCAATAATAATTATTAATAATTTTTTATATAACTTTTTGAAAAAAATATTCAATGCTAAAAAAAGTTTCAAATTGTTTTTTATATTAAAAAAAAATTAAAAAGATTATACTTACCCTATACACTATACCCTATACCTTGTACCCTATATATGATAGGGTATAGGATATAGGGTATAGTGTATAGTGTATAGGGTATAGGTTATAGGGTACCCTATACCATATACCCTATACTCTATACCCTATATCCTATACTCTATACCCTATACCATATACTCTATACCCTATACCCTATACCCTATATCCTATACTTTATACCCTATACCATATACTCTATACTCTATACCCTATACCCTATACTCTATACCCTATATACTATATACTATACCCTATACCCTATACTCTATATATAACCTATACCCTATACCCTATATCCTATACCCTATACCCTATAGCCTATACCTATATTCTATACCCTATATACTATACCTTATACCCTACCCTATATCCTATATCCTATACCCTATACCCTATACCCTATACTCTATACCCTATACTCTATACCCTATACACTATATCCTATACCCTATATCCTATACCCTATACCCTATATCATATATCCTATGCCCTATGCCCTATACCCTATACCCTATAAACTATATCCTATGCCCTATACCCTATACCCTATACCCTATACCCTATACCCTATATCCTATACCCTATACCCTATATACAATACCATATACCTTTTACTCTATATACTATGCACTATACCATATATACTATGCCCTATACCATATATAAAAAAAGTTAGAAAAAAAATAAACAAATGAAAGTATAATAAAGAAATCAGGAACGGGTAAAATTCTTTAATTTTTATTTATAAATGTATAGTTATTTTTATTTTTTATGAATATAAATAAATATTTTGGACATTTTTTAGTATTGATGT
Organism: Adenophora triphylla var. japonica; assembly: GCA_022495995.1. NCBI lineage: Eukaryota > Viridiplantae > Streptophyta > Magnoliopsida > Asterales > Campanulaceae > Adenophora > Adenophora triphylla. The sequence continues at coordinate 56,863 of JAFEMH010003171.1, read as the reverse complement.
TTTTTTTTCAAAAAGTTATATAAAAAAAGTTAGAAAAAAAATAAACAGATGAAAGTATAATAAAGAAATCAGGGACGGGTAAAATTCTTTAATTTTTTTTTTTGTAAATGTATAGTTATTTTTACTTTTTATGAATATAAATAAATATTTGGACATTTTTTAGTATTGAAGTTTTTTTTCAAAAAGTTATATAAAAAAAGTTAGTAAAAAAATAAACAAATGAAAGTATAAATAAAAAAATCAGGGACGGGTAAAATTCTTTAATTTTTATTTATAAATGTATAGTTTTTTTTATGAATATAAATAAATATTTTGGACATTTTTAGTATTGAAGTTTTTTCAAAAAGTTATATAAAAAAAGGTAGAAAAAAATAAACAAATGAAAGTATAATAAAGAAATTAGGGACGGGAAAAATTCTTTAATTTTTATTTATAAATGTATATATTTTTTTATTTTTTATGAATATAAATAAATATTTTGGACATTTTTTAGAATTGAAGTTTTTTTCAATAATTTATATAAAAAAGTTAGAAAAAAATAAACAAATGAAAGTATAATAAAAAAATCAGGGATGGGTAAAATTTTTTAATTTTTATTTATATATATATGTATAGTTTTTTATTTTTATGAATATAAATAAATATTTTGGACATTTTTTAGTATTGAAGATTTTTTCAAAAAGTTATATAAAAAAAGTTATCAAAAAATAAACAAATGAAAGTATAATAAAAAAATCAGGGACGGGTAAAATTCTTTAATTTTTATTTATAAATGTATAGTTTTTTTATTTTTTATGAATATAAATAAATATTTTGGACATTTTTTAATATTGACCTTTTTTTTTCAAAAAGTTATATAAAAAAGGTAGAAAAAAAATAAACAAATGAAAGTATAATAAAGAAATCAGGGACGGGTAAAATTCTTTAATTTTTATTTATAAATGTATAATTTTTTTATTTTTTATGAATATAAATAAATATTTTGGACATTTTTTAGTATTGAAGTTTTTTTTTCAAAAAGTTATATAAAAAAGTTAGAAAAAAATAAACAAATGAAAAAAGTTAATTTTTTTATAAAAAACAATTTCCGTCGCTAAATCTGTCGCTATTCCGTCGGTATTTTAAAAATAGAAATATTTTTTCATTTTTCATTACTTAGCGACAAAATATATCCGTCGGTAATTTATTTTTGTAAAATCCGTCGCTAAATCCGTCGGTATTTTTTTTAAAAAAATATTTTTTATTTTTTTATTTAGCGACAGAATATATCCGTCGGTAATTTATTTTTGTTAAATCCGTCGCTAATTTTAAAAAGAAAAAATATTTATGTATTTTTTATTTATATAGCGACAGAATAAATCCGTCGTAAAATTTTTTTGTAATCCGTCGTTATTCCGTCGCTAAAATGGGCAGACTTTTTTGGCGCCACTATTGCGACGAATTAGTGACAGATTTATGTCTGTCCCTAAAATCCGTCGCTAAATCCGTCGGTAGATGATTTTTTCGTTTTATTTTGCTTCCGTCGTTATTCTGTCGCAATTCCGTCGCTAATAGCGACATAATTTGGTTCGTCGCTAATTTCCGTCGCAATTTGGCAGTTTTCTTGTTGTGTTATTTTAAATTTATTATTTTACCCCTTTACAATCATTAGAATAATATTTAGGGTCTAAAGTTTAATATTTCACGCTTTGACCCCTTAGTTTATTTATTATGTATTTTTACCCTTCAATTGTCCAAGTCAGCCATCATCCCCACAAATAATACTGCCAACTAAGCAAATGATGTGATTCACCGTGCCACGTCAGCAAATTTAACGGATTATTAAACGCCCGTTAACCGGAGGGACTACATCATCCTTAAAACGATAGGCGAAGGATGAAATGGTAAAAAAAATTGTTTATGGACGAAAAGGTAAAACTTAAAGTACTTTGGAGACGAAAATGGTACTTTTGTCTTCTTGACCACCATTGTTAAACATCAAATTCATTTGAATTTGGTTCTTGATTTAATTCAAAGTTGGTAGTGAAATATGTTTCTAATTTCACGGGAATGTTTGATGATGATGAGGATGAACCTCGAGAAGGCCCACGTTTTTTACTATACAAATTTGCAAAAACCTATATGGATCCCCACTAGAAGAACTTCGTTGAGAAATAGAGGAAGCATCTTCATGTTGTTGACTTTGAGAAGTGTTTCCTTAAGCCATTATACGCATTAAAAAGGTTCACCAAATCATTTTTTATATTTTGAACAATAATTGACGGAAGTTCATTATCACCGTCACCATCGGGATATAACTTCAAATAATAATAAGCTACAATGCACTCTAAATTATCCAATTTAACACGGGAATCTAATAATTTTGCAACAAAAAAGAGAGACAGATTAGTGTCTAAATATTTAAGCCACTTTTCTCTCATGGTAACAATGCAATCTTTTAAAATAGAGCATTGTCTTAAATTGTCAAAACTAGTAACAATCGCAACACAATGCTCAAGCACCAAAACGGAAGTTGAATAATAAACTTTCGAAAAAGCCAAAGTAGCGGTATTGAAAATCTTTAACAATTCACATAAATTAATGCATGCATTCCATTGATAAGCAAGTAGAGGTTCATTATAGCCAATTGGCATTAAAAATTGCATAAGGAGATCTTTATAAGCAAAACCATCGGTTAACATTTTGTAGGTGGAATTCCACCTAGTTGGAACATCGTAAGTAAAATATTTGTCCCCTACACCTTTACTTCTTAAAAATTTGATCCATTTTTTTCGTATTAAATTATTTTTAGAAATAAATTGAAACATTGTCTAATTGGCTTAACATAAACCTCTAATGCTTCCAAACCATCTCAAACACATAAGTTAATAATACGTAAACATCTAATATGAAAAAACTTACCACCAAGTGAGGGTTGACAAACAATAATTAATTCGGGTAAACTAGCCGTATTAGCACTTGCGCTGTCAAAATAGTAAATATTTTATTCAAAATACCATACTCAACAAAAATCTCAAGCAATTTTGCACAAATATTTTTCGCGGAATGCGGTGGCTCAAAATCTTTTTAAGCAATTAATCTTTTTTGGATAGTCCATGAACTATCTATCCAATGGCAAGTAACGCCCAAATAAGTATTTCTTTGCCAATGATCACTCCAACCATCGGCACAAATTGAAACTTTATTTTCTAAATTTGATAAAACACCAATTAAATTTTTACATATCTTTTCACCACTCTAGTAATATCACGTACGAGATTCGTACGTGGTACTTTCGTGGCGGCAGGATTTAAAGAAAGTTGAACAAAATTTCCATAATAATCATCATCCGTAAAATTAAAAGGAAGGCCTTTAACGCAAACTAATTTGGCTAGTTCATCCCTATAAACCCACTTATCAAATTTAAAAAGGACGAAAGGGGAAGACGAACCTTGTGCACCTGAACCCGAACTATATTGATATTGTAATTGAGTTTGATTAGTGGAAATGCCAAGTTTCTCGGGATGTATTGACGCGGTATGCCCGTTGAGCGTCCCATGCCCTTCGCCTCTTTTGAATGAGTAAACTTTGAAACAATAGTTGCAATGTACTTTAAGATTATAATCATCTTCGGGAGTAATTTTTCTTTTCGTGAAATGGATCGCGAAAGTATCGAATTGCGGCTCTCTTTCTCTAGGAGGTTGAGGCGGTTGACGTTGTCCCCGACCCCGACCACCTCCCCTAGCTCGGCCCCCTACCCCTCCTACTACCACCACTTTCAATTTCAAAAACTTCTTCTTCCTCACTTTGTTGGGTATTTGGATTTTGATAATCAAAATCATCATTGGGGGAGGAAGAACCAACATGTTCCTTGCCTAAATTGCTTCTTCTTTGGTTTGAAGCCATTTGGGTTAGGAAAAATGAAGATTGGAAATGAAATATAGCTTAAAAATGGATGAAAATGAAGAAAAATACTAATTTCATTAGAAAACTAACTGAAAGCGAGGTAATATTTAACTGGAAATTGGATGAGAGTAAGAGAATATGTGAATATTTGAGAGTAGAAGAGAAAGAGTGGAGAGAAATAATGTGGAAATAAAATGGGAGGAGGGAGGTGATATTTATAGTTAGTTTTAATTAGTCAATTTTTTTTATATTTTTGAAAAAGCTGTATCTAACCCCTTTCTAATTTTGTAACATGGTAAAGCCACTTTATTTTTAATTAAAATGAAAAAGAAAAAAAAACACGGACTACCTCATTTGTTGGAACTTAGAAACTTCCTCAAAAGCCGATGAAACTTTGGCTCAATAACATACGCTTTTGTCTTCTTTCGAAAAGGTTAAGGGTTCGAATCTCCTCTCTTCATTGTATTTGAAATGTTAATTTGAAAAATAAATAGAAACTTCCTCAACTGTGGTACTTAAAAAGTATTAAATTCTAAGGTTTCACCTTAAAACTAATTGGTGTTAATGGGAGTAACCCAAAAAAATTATATTTTATAAGCAATGTTTTTCAATTTACAATGTCGGATAATATCTATAACACGCCCCCACGTGTAGCAGAATTTGCCCAATCTTACAACGTGTACTTATTAATCGGCTATCACGGATTAATATCGTGTTTCGTTGAATCTGCATTTTTAATGGACCTGCTCTGATACTATCTTAAATTTTGAGATTTCAACTTAAAATCAATTAATGTTAACGGGAGTGACTAATCTTTACTCCTTCCGTCCCAGCCGAAGAGGCACAAATGCCTCCTTGCACGGAAATTAAGAAATGAATAAATATAAAGGGAAATATAGATAGTGGGATTGAATTAAGGGAAAATTAAGAGAAGTCACCTCAATAGTTAAAAAGTTATTTTTTCCCATCAAAATTTGAAATCAACTTACTAAAGTTAAATGTTCAAAGATGGGACTAATAAACTGGATCAAGGAGCATCCTTGTGAAAATTTAAAATTCCCACCAAATTCTCAGTTTATAAACGATACTACACCTTTCAGTTATAACTGATATTACACCTTTCAGTTTATAAACTGATACTACACCTTCATACAATCCTTGTGAAAAAATTAAAATTATAAAATCCCTAAACACCTTCTATAAATACACCCAATCATATAACATGGTTCTAGTTAGCAAACATATTATCCACATACTACCTTATTTACATACCAAAAAATGCACAAACCCAACATGTCAACTGAGGTAAAAATTCTTTGGCTCAAATGTTGATAGAAGGTTTACAAGGTGGAAAGCTTCCAAAGGGCAAAATCAATGAAGCTGCTTTAAAATTTGGGTACCATCGCCGAACAATCTACAAAATCTGGAAGCAAGTCGAGGAGGAAAGGAGGAGAGGTAATGCCTGTTCATCAAAGAAAGTAGGAGTCACAAGGCGGAAATTAGTACAGTTAAATGTTGAGAAGATGAAAAAAATTGATTTTCATAATAGAAATACAATTCGAAAATTAGGACAAGGTTTGGGGGTTAGTAAAAGCACGGTTGGGAGATGGAAAAAGGAGGGTGTAATTAGAGCATATACAAATGCTATTAAACCATCTTTAACAGATGAATTATTTTAACAAGGCTGAAATTCTGCCTTGCTGCTCTCAAATTTGATGTACAAGCAGGAACTCCAAAGTTCAAAAGCATGGATAATGTTATTCATGCAGATGAGAATTGGTTTCTCATGACAAAATGTAAAACAAGGTCTTACATTCTGCCTGGTGAAATATAGCCTTACAGATCATGCCAAAGCAAAAGATACATCATCAAAGTCATGTTTTTTACTACTTGGGAACTTTGTACTCATATCTGCGACTTATATCATCCTCTCTTTGATTCTGATTTTTCTGACACTGACTATCCCGCAACCCCCAATTTACGTAGTCGCTTCTATAAACAAATCTCTCTCCAGCTCCTGTGATCTGGGCGACATGTCTTCCTCCAACTCTATGTCAAGTCATGATGTCTCGGATACGCTAGCCGCGAAAACCTCCTCACGACATCAAATCTCGCATGACACTTCTAATACTGATGTCGCTGAGACTAGCAGTTCATCTTCCTTGGAATTTCAAACACCCCTCCACGTGAAGTATGGGATCAATCATAATTTCTATCATATTGAACCGTATACTGGCGACCAATCCCTTGTCGTTATGCGACATATAAGGGACAGCATTGTTGTATACCCCTCACAGTTAGAAGCCGATCCAAGAATTCCCATTGACCCTTTCATTTGCGCAATCATGCATAAAGCCCATGCCACCGTTGTGGACCTTCACCCAAATGCCATTAGGATTCTAACTAGTTATTTGGTGATCTGTAGGGCCCTAAGACAGGAGCCCACAGTTCCCTTATTTGTCCATCTATTTGAGGGTTATACCGCCATATCACAGCGGGATGGCACTTTCGAGAACCGACTATCCATTAAATACAGAAAACCAAAAATTTTAACTCCCCTCCCCTGGAAAGTTCATAACTGGCAATCAAAACCCCTCTTTATTACTTCTCACGTGGGTTGGACCCACTCTGGTGACCTTTGGGAGATAATTCCCAAAATTGAAACCAGACAAGCCTTAGTGTCAGGCGACAATCGATTTAAGGATAGGATGCTCAAGCTTCTCGCCGATGCCAACGATACAGGTCTGACCTTATTTTCTTGGAGGGAAATACTTTCTCGTCCTTCTTTACTTAGGCAAGTTGGGCTCCCAGATTTTACCTTTCCAAAAGATGAATCCCGTGTCTTCATCATTCACACTATCCCCTATCCTGGCAGGGAAATCCACTTAGGAAACTGCTTTGCTTTAGAGTGCGAGCCTTGTAAGCTGGAAGGTCGCTGTTGTAATGCCATGCTTGACGTATTAAGTATGTTTCTTACCTCTGATTTGTCTCATATTTTGCTCTTCCTTCCTTCCCTTTACTAACTGTTTGCCATCTTTGCCTCAGAATTCAGATCCATGGATTTATCGGATAGGCGAGATGCTGGCTCAGGTGCTGATGGCCTCCGACGGTGACTTGCTGAATCCTGCCAAGTTGCCTTACTCAAAACCTCCGAACTGGAAGTCCCCATTTACATCCACGGGGATGATGCTGACGCGATCGCACGCGAGATGGCTGATCTCGCGACTGAGAAGATCGCTGGACAATCGAGGAAAGCTAAGAAATTGAAAACTCCTACCCGGGATCCCACACTTAAGCTCAGGGATGAGAACATGATTGATGGGGAGTGCCTCGAGATGGAACATGATGCCGCTTCTGATGATACACATGCCGTCCAACTCACTGCCCCAACTGAGCCAAGTCGTGGCAAAGAAATTGATTCCCGCCCCTCGAAACGAGTCCGACCTTCTGATGAATCGGATTTGATAACCGTTGAAGAAACTTCGACTGAGGCCGACACGAAGCTCGCCAGCTGGCTCCAGGAGGGCTTTGAGATACCTTCAGATGAAGATGGTATTTTTCGAAATAAGCAAAGATATTGCTTTGGTTCCCGCCTTGATGGGTTTTGACCTTCATTCTCGAGATTCCAACTATAGCCTGATTGGCGCTGGAATTGGTCAACGTGCCAGCGACAAAAAGGCAATAGAGGAAATCGAGGAACAAGATGCCGATTTGTCTTTGCTGGCCTTCAAATTTGCGGAGTAAGATTTGCCGCCCTTTGTTCTACCTAACTAAGACTTTTCATAGCTCCTTAATTTCTCAAGAAAGCTTTCCATTTAATATATATTGAGAGGCCTCAGCATTTGAAAATCAAATGGATATTGATCCCACATCGTCTAGGAATTGAAATGCTAGGAAATGGAGTAGTATATATTGAGAGGCCTTAGCATTTGAAAACCAAATTAGACATTAATCCCACATCGTCTAGGAATTGAAATGCTAAAAAATGTAGTAGTATATATTTTGGGGCCTTTGGCTACTTAGTGAACACCAGCTTTCTTGATGTATAAATTTTGGGCCTTTGACTCCTTAGTGAACACCAACTTTCTTGGTGTTGGGTGCGCCTAGTGACGACTGTCGAATTGCGTCAAAAGTAAATTCCAACTCACTACCTATAATTGATTTGTAGATAGGGTAAGTAGGGTCAAGCCACCGAGACACGTATTCAAAGAAAAAAAAAATTATTGCTATGACAAAGATTTAATAAAAACGAGGGTTTTTGTTATTTTAAGAACTAATGCCTTTGAAAAACTAACTAAATTTTTATAGAAGAGATTTCAATAATAAAATGGAATTCCTGGGATTGGTTTCACAGTTATGCTCAAATTTCAATAATCATCAATCAAAGTATACTTGGGGTTTGTTATTACAAAATTATGATTGGGACATTTAGGCGGGTGATTTGCAATCAAGTGTCTCCAATTAATCTATTCCCTTGGCCCGTTCATAGATTAACTAGAAACCCACTTAGAAAATAAGAACAACAAGAACCACAATTCTTATGAATCTTTTGGCGGGGATTCAACAAATTGTCATTATCAAGCAAAGACTAATTACAATTGAGAATTTGACAATTCACAATTATAATTCAATAATAGTCAAGAACAAATATGACATTCAACATAAATATTCCAAGACTCCATTAAAAATCTACTTGATAATCCCAAATCTACAATGAAAATGATGAAAATAAAAACTTAAAGCATAAAATTGTTACCTCCAATCCCAAGAACTAGATGTTTAGCTACCAATTACAAGCATGATGAACACCAAGAAAATGTAAAAAGATGATACTCCCTTTTCTCTCTAGCTCTCTTCTTTTTAATCTAACTCTCCACACTCTAAATAACGTAGTGTAAGGGAACAAAGAGATGAAAGATCATCCATCTTCTTCAAATGTGCACTTTGGCCCCTTTTAGACTTGGAAAAATTGCCACCTTCCTATGAATTTCGCTATTTACAATTAGGTCCCTGCAGATTCTGAAATTTCACAAAATGCTTTCAAATTGCTCATATCTTCACTTGAACCACTGAAAACTAGAAAAACACTAAAACACCCATTAAAACACACAAAACCCAAGGATTAAGCTAAGAATAAGTTTATAAAGTATTAAATGGATGAGTGTAAAACTCACTCATCACCTAGGTCATGCCTAGGGCCCTTAATCACCGCCAAATGACTCCTTAACTAAGACATTTCATACCACCTTAATTTCACAAGAAAACTTTACATTTAGGGCTTGTTTGGTAGCTGAGTGGGGTTAGCCCGTATTAATAGGGAGGGGATTGTTAATCCTAGGATTAATAATGAGGCTTCTTAATAATCCTGATTGAAAATATAAACTTTTGTTTGGTAGAAATCACATAAAACAAGACAATATTCTTTTAAAGATCAAATCACCCGCACAATTATAAAGAGACAATCAATGGCACAATTAAAGAAAATTAGCACTTTTTTTTCTAAATTCACAACCTATTATCATTTTGCTTTTCATAGCTCCTTAATTTCTCAAGAAAGCTTTCCATTTAGTATATATTTAGAGGCCTTAGCATTTGAAAACCAAATGAGATAGTAATCCACATCGTCTAGGAATTGAAATGCTAGGAAATGGAGTAGTATATAATGTGAGGCCTTAGCATTTGAAAACCAAATTTGACATTAATTCCACATTGTCTAGGAATTGAAATGCTAGAAAATGGAGTAGTATATATTTTGGGGCCTTTGACTCCTTAGTGAACACCAGCTTTCTTGGTGTTGGGCGCGCCTAGGTCACGCCTAGGTCCCCTAATCATGCCAAATGGCTTCTTAACTAAGACTTTTCATAGCTCCTTAATTTCTCAAGAAAGCTTTACATTTAGTATATATTGAGAGTCCTTAGCATTTGAAAACCAAATGGGATATGATATTAATCTCACATAGTTTAGGAATTGAAATATTAGGAAATGGAGTAGTATATATTGAGAGGCCTTAGCATTTGAAAACCAAATGTGATATTAATCCCACATCGTCTATGAATTGAAATGCTAGAAAATGGAGTAGTATAAATTTTGGGGCTTTTGGCTCCTTAGTGAACACCAACTTTCTTTGTGTTGGGGCGCTTAGGTCACGCCTAGGGCAATCAACGCCAAATGGCTCCTTAACTAAGACTTTTCATAGCTCCTTAATATCTCAAGAAAGCTTTCCATTTTGTATATATTGAGAGGCCTTAGCATTTGGAAACCAAATGGAATATTAATCCTACATTGTCTAGGAATTGAAATACTAGGAAATGGAGTAGTATATATTGAGAGGCTTTAACATTTGAAAACCAAATTGGACATTAATCCCACATCGTCTAGGAATTAAAATGCTAGGAAATGAAATAGTATATATTGAGAGGCCTAAGCATTTGAAAATCAAATGGGATATTAATCCCACATCGTCTAGAAATTGAAATGCTAGAAAATGGAGTTGTATATATTGAGAGGCCTTAGCATAGTGCTAGGAAATGAATTAGTATAAATTTTGGGGCCTTTGCTTTGTGAAGACCAGCTTTCTTGGCGTTGGGCGCACCTAGGTCACGCCTAAGGCGCCAAGGTTATGCCCAGGGCGCCTAGTCACCGCCAAATGGCTCCTTAACTAAGTCTTTTCATAGTTTCTTAATTTCTCAAGAAAGCTTTTCATTTTCGTTTCCCGCTCACAGCCAGTTTTGTAATTGAAAACTTGATCGATTTTCTCATTTCACATTTGTAAGATAGTGACTTGCTATAAAGAAAAAGGGAAATAATAAAATGGATAGATGTGTGACGTGCTATATGGAGAGAAACTTCTCCCATTATTTCTAACTTTCTTTGAAATTAAAAGTGATAGATGTGTGATGTGCTCTATGGAGAGCAACTTCTCCTATTATTTCTAACTTTCTTCGAAATAGTTTTTTATCCGTGCGCTTAACGCACGAGTGTAGCACTAATTCTTTTATAAAGTAGGGAGTAATTTGATTAAATGGTTGAGTTTGAGATTGATCATGAAAAATGAAATAAAATTTTGTTTTTAGCGACGGAAGTAGCAAGTATGTAAACGCAAAGCCCAAAAGGAGAAAATCACATCGGATTCTCCAATTATCCAATTATGAAGGGAAAAAGCAAAAAAGGAAAAAAGGGAAAAATATATGGTAGAAATTTCAAATACTCCCTCCGTCCCACTTTAAGGGTGCTACTTTTTCTTTTGATCCGTCTCATACTAAGAGTCCCATTTCATAAATGACAAATTTTTGAACAGTGTTTCGGACGTTTATACCCTTATAATGTAAATATATTTACAAAAAAAATCATTCATTATTTCCTTATAATGTTAACATATTTACAAAAAAAAAATCAATCAAAAATAGGTTTTATCATAAATGTTTTAACTTTTACATTCTCTCTCCTCTAATCTTCTACCCACTTGAAATTCTTTATTCATTTTTTTAAAAAAAATTTAAGAAGCGTGAACTACTACTATAGGACCCTTGAAGTGGGACGAATGGAGTATAATTTATAACAGGTTAAACTTCCAACGGAAGACAACAAATGTGATATAAAGTGTGGCTTTTATCACTCATTATTATACTAGGAGTAATAATGTAGAGTAGATGTTATTATTAAGGACATTTATCAAAAAAAAAAAACTAATTTTAAAAGAAAAATTAAGTTGAATATTATAAAAAAATCCCTTTTTTTAAATTTATCTGTCAATTAATAAATGCATTTATCAGTTAAAAAAATATATTTATCAGTTGTTTAATAAAAAAATAAAGCACAATATACTTTTAGAAAAACTAATAAATGAATTTATTAGTTGTTTGATTATTACCGGTAATAAACAACTGATAAATGCATTTATCAGTTACTTTAACTAAAAACGCAAAAAAAAAAAGATTTTTTTCTAATATCAAAACTTACATATTTTTTTGTAAATAGCATTTTCTTTAAACAGTTTTTGATAAAAATCCTACTAGTAAAAGACATTGTTTTAATGAAAATTAAAATGAAAATGATGTAGTGGCCAATACTTTGTCAAGGAAAGGAACCAGTATTTAATAAGGCATGTGATTGTGATGTGATGCAAGATGATTGCATATGAATCATTCCCGAAAGATGTGGGATTAATTTTCAATTTAGTTTTTAAATGCTAAGGCCTCTCAATATATACTAATCCGTTTTCTAACATTTCAATTCATAGACGATGTGAGATTAATATTTCATTTGTTTTTCAAATGCTAAGGCCTCTCAATATATACTAAATGAAAAACTTACTTGAGAAATTAAGGAGTTATGAAAAGTCTTAGTTACGGAGCCATTTGGCGTGTTCACTAAGGAGCCCCAAAATTTATACTATTTCATTTTCTAGCACTTCAATTTCTAGACGATGTGAGAGTAATATATTATTTGATTTTCAAATGCTAAGGCCTCTCAAAATACACTACTCCATTTCCTAGCATTTCAACTCCTAGACGATGTGTGATTAATATCCCATTTGGTTTTCAAATGCTAAGGCCTCTCAATATATACTACTCCATTTCCTAGCATTTCAATTCCTAGACAATGTGGGATTAATATCCCATTTGATTTTCAAATGCTAAGGCCTTTTAATATATACCATTCCATTTCTTAGACGATGTAGGATTAATATCTCATTTGGTTTTCAAATGTAAGACCTCTCAATAAATGGAAAGCTTTCTTGAGAAGTTAAGGAGCTATGAAAAGTCTTAGTTAAGGAGCCATTTGGAGGTGATTAGGCGCCCTAGGCGTGACCTAGGTGCACCCAACACAAAGAAAGCTGGTGTTCACTAAGGAGCCAAAGGCCCCAAAATTAATACTACTCCATTTCCTAGCATTTCAATTCCTAGACGATTTGGGATTAATATCCCATTTTGTTTTCTAATGCTAAGACCTCTCAATATATTCTACTCAATTTCCTAATATTTCAATTCCTAGACGATGTGGGATTAATATCCCATTTGGTTTTCAAATGCTAAGTGTTGTGGGTATTTTTCAGCATGGGGACATCTTCAGTTGCTCCTGCATGTCAAGATGTTATTCCGCTGTAAGTATTGTTTAATATTTACTTATTTGATTTTCTTAATATCTTTATTATTATTTTCCAGTAAATAAGAGAGAAGAATACGGGATATTTTCCAAGCACGTTCAACACATCTTCAACGGCAAAGATGACAATTGGTCTCACGGACGTTGAGAAGATAAGATTAGATCCCGAGATTGTAGGAACAACTTTTACCCGTTCATACTTACTTTTATTTAAGGGGAGATGGAGACGGAAAAACACATGCTCATGCTCACACACTCTACGCACATCTTTCTTGTAATCCTCTCCATCATCTTCCACAGTTGTAACTCAATTATTATAGTGAAACTTTTAAGGTTGGAGACCTAACTCCCGGGGTTTTTTCCGAAGAGGTTATCACCTCTAAGGTTTTCCTCGTTAACAAATCGTGGTGTCATTCTTCCTTTTCATGTCTTTGTTCCATTTAGTCGAATTCCACAGTCCCCTCCTTAGTATTTAAATCCACACACTTGTCAAAGTTAAGATTCTGTACTATTGTTTTTTCTACCAAAACAATTTGGCGCCCACCGAGGGGCCTCGTGGTTTATCGGTTATTTGGATCATTTCCTAAGCGAATTCATCATGTCTGCACCTCCCAATGTGTCCGCCGCCGGCAAGGGTCCCTCCGTCGCTCCAGCATCAGGAGGAAGAACCAGCTTGTTGCCGCCACCTCCTCAGACTGGACCTCAGCAAACTCAACCTACAAAAACTCCACAAAAGGAAGCGACTTCTTCCAATGTAGATGCTGACATACGGACTATCCTAACCAAGTTGAATCAGAGGTTGGATCAACAAGATAGCAATTCCAAGGTGTTGGCCAATTCCATGATCAAGATGCAGAGGGATCAACAGCTCATCGCTTCGCGGCTTGAAAACGTCTCACCATTGCGTGCAAGGAACCTCAACTTCGACAACACCGAAGGATCTACGCTTCAGAATGAATTTATCCCAATGAGTAGTCCACCTCAAACTCCTCAGCTGACATCCTTGCCCGGGGACACCCCAATGACGCCACTGAACATACCAAAAGTAGTGAGTTGGTCCAAGCAAGTGAAGCCCAATCCTCAAAGCAACTATTGCCTCAGAATATCCAGTGGGCTAGGCCCAATCAATACATGGCCCAAAGCCCATCTCATGTATCAGTCGACTAAGTTCATTGTCCGACCTACCAGGTCCCGACCTAACTTAGTCTGACTTTAAGATCCAAGTTCTAATACGGGTATGATCCATGTTCTACCCGCCAGTCAGGTCGGCCATTCCTCAAATGGCGACCTCGACCTAATCAACGAGTGTCGACTTAACACTTTAAGGCACACCTATTCGAATCACTCCTATAACCGCATCCCTATAAATCAGGGACTGTTACAGGCACGTTCACATTACTAATAACTGCCGCTAAAATCTCGGAGCTCATGTAGCACCACCAAAAATACAACGGTCATCACCTATAAATACTTCATCACTACCCACGGTGCAAAGGTAACTGCTATTTTTGTTATCGAATTATTAATACATTTTATCTCTCCAATCATCAAATACTTACTCTCACGCCCGAGGGTCTAAGCCGGAGACACATCCGACTAGTCGTGGGTTCTGATTTCAGGTCAAGGAGCCAGGTGAACAGTCCTGCCACGTGGAGGAAGATTGATAAGCACTTTTCTTGCGGCATCAGCCACCTTCCGCAGGATTCACCCAGTTCATCCCATTCATTGACAAGACCACTGTCACAACTACCACAGACAACTCTGGTTTGCTAAATAATCTTTTCAATAATAATAATTTCAATCGTATTCCTATGGCTGACCCTTTTGCAGGAAACCCACTAGCCAAACAGATGCAGGATCTTAGGGAGCTGATAATGAACGTGCCAGGCATAACTCCTCCAATCCAACCAGTGACTCAGAATTGCTACAATCAATCCCAGTTTGTCCCAGCAATTGCAAATGTCGACATCCCAAAGCGTATCAATATTCCATCTATGAAGTTGTATGACGGTACCACAGACCCAGAGGAGCATGTTGCTCACTATCAAGAAAAGATGGACATAATCCATATTCCGCTTCAATTCCGAGAAGCTTGCTTATGCAGGGGATTTGGATCGACCTTGGCTGGACCAGCTCTCAAATGGCTGATCAGGCAACCCCTAGGATCAATTGGTTCATACGCACAGCTTATCAACATGTTCTTTAACCAATTCTCGTGCAGTCGACAATTTGAGAAGCTGACAAGTGATCTCTACAATGTGACCCAACAGCCCAATGAAACTCTGAAAGAATATGTTCACCGGTTCAATAAGGAAGTGCTTGAATTTCCCAATCTTGACATGTCAACAGCCACAGAAGCATTCAAAATGGGACTGAAGAAAGATTCACAGTATTATCAAGATTTGGTGATGACTCCTTGTAAGCGATTGGAAGAAGTCAGGAGCAGGGCATTGAGATTCATAAGATTGGAGGAAGATGAGCTGCGAAGATCAAAGTCCTCGTCCAAGTTGTCGACATATGACCACCCTGACAGGAAGACTGAATCATCCCATCGCAGGAACAACCGTTCCAACCCTTATCCGAGAATTGATACTAGCAAAATTAATTCAATAGACGGTGAGGATGAAGATAGTGATAATGTGCCTAACATTTTTGATTATTGTTTTTCTGTTGACATTTCAGGTGTACTCTGTGCAATGGGCAACCTGGGGGACAAAGCCAGATGGCCAAAGAAGACGGATAAGACCACGGGATGCCGTGACAAATCAAAATGGTGTGCTTACCATGAAGACTTTGGGCATGTTACTGAAGATTGCATCGCACTAAGAAAGGAGATCAGTTACTTGCTCTAGAAGGGACATCTTAAGGAGTTGTTGGGATCCAGAAAGAAGAAGGCTGAAAGTGCGGAAGCTCCTCATGAAGCCGAAAGACCAGTTTCTCCCCCAGCATTAACAAAGGTGATCAATTTCATTAGTGGAGGTTCAGAAATATGTGGCACATCCTATTCTGCCGCAAAGCGACATGCTAAGGAGTCAAAAGAGGAGAAGCCAGAAAGAAAACCTAGGATGTCGACCCCCTGCCAGGATCCAATCACCTTTGATGAGAGTGATCGAGATAACTTGCTGGTACCCCATCACGACGGCCTAGTTATTTCCTTGCAGATCGCCAATTGTACAATCCGGCGCATCCTGGTTGATGGGGGTAGCTCTGTCAATCTCATTATATTGAGTACCCTCAAGGAAATGAACATCCCAGAATCGGAGATCATCAAGAAATCCTCAGTATTGGTAGGCTTCAGTGGAGAAGTCAAAGAAACGGTAGGGGAAATAAAGCTTCCAATCTACTCAAAGGGTCTCAACACCATGGAGCGCTTCTGTGTAATTGATTGTGCAACATCCTACAATATCATTCTTGGAAGAGCAGGAGTGGATTAAATGGGATGAAGGCTGTACCTTCCACTTACCATCAGTGTGTGAAGTTCCCAACACCTTGGGGTGTCGCCAAAATATACAGTGATCAGCAGGTGGCCAAGGAATATTATAAGACTTCAATGAAGGCGTTGACATCTCCAAAACAAGCATAGCAATTACAGAGGAAAGTACGTGAAGTCCTGGAAGCTAGGGAGAACGATGTGAAAGAAGTATTGCTAGACCCTTCAAACCCGGACATCAAGGTACTTATTGGCAGCGACATCCCATCAGATATAGAAGAGAAGCTTGTGGACCTATTAAAAAGCAGAGTAAAGAGTTTTGCTTGGAGGCATGATGACATGACCGGCATCAGCAAAGATGTCATCACTCACAAACTTAACATCGATCCTAGTTTTAAACCAGTGCACCAGAAACGTAGAAAATTTACAGAAACAAGAAACCAGATCATCAAGGAAGAAGTAGAGCGCTTACTCAAAGCCAATATGATCCGAGAGGTATATTATCCAAGATGGTTAGCAAACGTGGTTGTGGTTGAGAAGAAGAATGGGAAATGGCGAGTCTGTGTTGACTTCACCGACTTAAATAAAGCCTGTCCAAAAGATCCTTTCCCTTTGCCTCACATAGATTCGTTAGTTGATGCCACCTCCGGACATGAGCTCCTCACCTTCATGGACGCATCCTCAGGATTCCAACAAATCCAGATGGAACCATCTGACCGGGGAGGACATCGCCTTCATAACGCCCACAGGTATTTATTGTTATATTGCTATGCCTTTTGGACTAAAAAATGCAGGTGCAACATATCAGAGGCTCGTGAACAAAATGTTCAAAGATCAGATTGGGGACACAATGGAAGTATATATTGACGACATGGTAGTAAAATCCAAGAAAGCCGAAGATCACATAAGCAACCTATCTCAAGCCTTCGACATCTTAGATTGTTTCAATATGAAACTTAATCCTGCTAAATGCAACTTTGGAATGAAGGCGGTGAAGTTTTGGGTTATATGGTTACTAAAAAGAGGCATTGAAGTGCCCCGAACGGATACGCGCTATTATCGGCTTTGTCGTCTCCTCATACATCAAGGACGTCCAAAGATTGACAGGAAAGATTGCTGCACTCACCAGGTTCATTTCAAAATCCTCGGATCGATGCAAACCTTTCTATGACATCCTAAGGAAGAACAAGAAGTTCCAGTGGGAGAACCAACATGAAGAAGCCTTTCAGGAGCTCAAAACTTACCTGTCGACACCTCCATTATTGGCCAAGCCTCAGGAGGAAGAACATCTTTACATCTACCTAGCAGTATCAGAAGGCGCTGTAAGTACAGTCTTGGTGACAGAACGAGATGGTAGTCAGCAACCCATCTACTATATAAGTAAGATACTTTTAGATGCGGAGACCAGGTATTCTCATTTACAGAAGTTAATTTTAGCTTTGATAACTACTTCTATTAAATTAAGGCACTATTTTGAAACACATACTATAATTGTGCGCACTAACTATCCTATTAAGAATGTTATGAGAAAACCAGAGATGTCAGGTCGAATGGCGAAGTTGTCTGTACAATTAAGCACATACGACATTAAATATGAGCCCAGAACAGCAATAAAATATCAAGCTCTAGCTGATTTTGTGGCTGACTTTAGTCCAACCATGCAACAAGAAGTGGAATTGGAGGTTCAACAACTTCAAGATGATGACATCCTGAAGATCTGGACTCTCTACACAGATGGTGCTTCTAACATGAGAGGTACATGTCTTGGAGTTGTACTAAAATTGCCACAAGGGGACATAATACCACAATCCATCAGTTGCAGTTTCAAGGCCACAAATAATGAAGCAGAATATGAGGCATTAATAGCAGGTTTAACAGCGGCCCAGGACTTAGATGTCAAGCATATCTGGGTGTTTATGGATTCTTTGCTAATTGTTAACCATTACAACGGATCCTACATAGCAAAAAATGCAAAGATGACGACATATTTGGAAATTGTAAAAATTCTGGCAGCCAAATTCAAATCATTTACTTTGGAACAGATTCCACGAGAAGAAAATTCTCAAGCAGATTCCCTGGCAAACTTAGGTTCAACCTTCAAAAGCATTTCACAGACAAGTATCCCAATTGTGCATGTTGACATCCCAGCAATTGATCATCTTGAGCTGTTCGTTCTAGATGTCGACGTACCTTCCCCTCCAGCAGAAACTTCTTGGACAACTCCTATTATCAAGTATCTCTTAGATGATACGATCCTTACTGAGGAGAAAAATGCTAGAGCCTTCAGTGGTAAGAGTATCTAAGTATTTACTTATTGATAACCTTTTGTTTAGAAAATCTGTCAGTCACTACTTAAGATGTCTAGAAGCACGAGCCCATCAGGTTCTCAAGGAACCGCATGAAGGACAGTGTGGAAATCATGCAGGGGCATAAGTCCGCATACCAAGGCTGCGAGGATGGGCTATTTTTGGCCCACAATGAGAAGAGACGCCGCAGACTATGCAAAGAAATGTGACTCTCGTCAACGACATGGGGACATCTCGCACCGGCCACTCGAACTGCATCCTATCCTGTCGCCATGGCCATTTATGGTTTGGGGAATGGACATCGTAGGAAAATTACCCAGGGCACCAGGAGGAAGAGTATTTCTACTAGCTATGACAGACTATTTCTCTAAATGGGTAGAAGCTGAGGCGTACGTACAAGTTCGTGACAGAGAAGTTATCTCTTTCATCAAAAGAAATATATTTAGCCGATTTGGGATACCTTCAGAGATAATTTGTGATAACGGTTCCCAATTCATTAGTAAGAAAACCCAAGATTTCTTGACATCTTGGGGAGTCAAGATGGTGACATCTTCATCTGTTCACCCTCAAGCCAATGGACAGGCAGAATCTAGCAACAAAATAATCATAAGCAACTTAAAAAAGAGACTGAACCAGAAGAAAGGACGATGGGCAGAAGAGTTACCAATGGTTCTATGGGCTGACAGGATGACATCTAAGAACGCTACTGGTCAAACTCCCTATTTACTTGTATTTAGAACAGAATCAGTTATTCCAACAGAAGTACTTGTACCTACGGCCAGATACAGTTTGTTGACATCTGAACATAATAAAGACATCTTGACATATGACTTGGATACCGTAGACGAACTAAGGGACACATGGCCAAAGTTCGGATGGCAGCATATCAACAAAGGGTAGCCAGATCTTACAACAAAAACGTAAGGGTTAGAAGGTTTCAAGTAGGAGACTTAGTCCTATGAAAGGCATTCCAAAATACAAAGAAGCTCAATTCAGGCAAGCTCGCCCCAAAGTGGGAAGGACCCTACCTAATAGATGTACAGGCCGGGAAAGGAGCATATCGCCTGTCAACCTTGGATGGCCAAATGATACCACAAAGTTGGAACGCCATTCACCTTAAAAGGTATTACATCTAAGCAATGCTCTCCTTAAACTCATCTCCTCCCAGGTATGGATAATCCTTTATTTATTTGTAACCATTCATTTTCCTATTTACTGTTTTCTTACTTCTCTGCAAATCAAGATGTCATTAACACAACTTGTGGAGAGGCATCAACATAGTTGACGTCCATTTTTAACATGTCTTTGTCTTGTGAGGTGTTGACATGCGGAAATGGGGATATGTTGAAAGTACGCAAAGTCAGAAGGACAACGAATTCTCCTCTGTCAGAGACTGGCCATCTCTTCTCAAGTAAAGGTACACAATCCCTTCTAAGGTTTAAAGAGTTAATTACCTCTTTCTTAAGATGTTAGGTTACCACACCTTCGCCTGGAGCGCAAGTTATCTCTTTAATTGAGGTGTGGGGTGGGCCTATATGAGTAAACTCATATAGCTTACCCATTCCCACTCAGTTAAACGATTGATCTCATGTTTTATTCTTATGGTTATGATATGTACATGTCATCTTAAGTGTCTACAGCTTTGACATACTATCATGTCACCTTACGAGCATAACAAATAACCATACAAAGAAAAAATTTCATCCAAAAGAAAACAAGCCTTGACATGCTTGAAAATTACTAAACCATAATTAAACTAAAGTTACCATAAGAAAATCCAAACTGCTAAAAGTTAAAACGCAAAAGTGTTAGACCAATCCAACACATAAAAGAAATTGTCTTCGGTCCTTATGGACCTATTACATAACCAAACAAAACTAAAATTGTCTTTGGGATTCCACCCCAGTTAAACCAGCAAAAAACCAGAACAAATTTACTTTACCTTTTCAGATGGCATCTGCCTCAGGTGTTGCTTTGGGAGTAACTTCTCCGACCTCTGCTGCTTCCTTTGCAATCGCTTCATATGGGCTTGATGACACCTCACCCTCATCTACTGGCTCACCTGTCAGCTTGGAGAAGTAGGCATATTCCTTGTTGATATCCCAATTATGGGCCTTTCCTTCTTGGAACTCCTTCATCATCTTGATCTTACATTGGGAAACGGTTTTAGCAGCAGCCAATTTGCAAGAACCTTTCACTTCTGCAATCTCCTTAAGATGATCCTCCTCACTTTTTGCCAAATTGTTCAATAAGTCCTTTACCATCTGCTCCTGCTCTTCCAACGACTTAACTTGTTGCTCCAAGGTCTTTTCATGCCCCTTCAACTTGCTCTCTAACATGATCTTCTCCTTCTTAACCAAAGCAATATCATCTTTAGATTTCTTCTTCAGCATCTCCATTTCTTTTACCAGATCTTCCAAATACCCTACAGCCTGTAAAATAATAAACTTGACATCAAAAGGTGTTATAAAAAACTTTTGAAATAGTCAAAACCCAGTTAGTATCATCTTACCCAAGTTGCAAAACTCATACATTTCTTTTTGAATTCTCCAACTGACATTCCTTCAAAAGTATCTCCAACCTCAACCACCTCCTCTTGAATAGTCTTTCTCTTTCTCACCCTGGAGCCAATACCTGCGCTCTCATCTAAAACAGGGATCTTCTTAGGAACAGGCGGAGGTTTCATATCAATCTTAAGAGCGGGCTCGTCAAACATGGCTTCAATGTCATCAAGATCAAAATCCGATCCTGAAACGACTGGTTTGGAGACTGCATTGACATATGAATATTGTCAGGAAGTGTAATGTATCAGATTGATAAACTATAGTGAAAAGACAACATGCTTACCTGTAGACATAATGACAGAAGTTGACGCTTTTTGATCTTCCGGAACAACCAGAGGTGATTCCAGTAGTCCCCTAGGAGATCTCTTGTCCAAGGGAAGCTTGAAAAATTCGTCAATTTTGGCCAAGGTGTCCTCAGCCGGTGGAAGTAGTTCTCCCCAGTCAATATCTGAAAAGAGGTAAGAACAATTACGATTTCAGTTTGTTTCAAGAACAGAAAGTCACAAAGTTAGGAATTCAAGTACCTCCCTTGTTCCATTTGCTTGATATCTCATTCCCTTCTCCAATGGATGCCCTATCAACAAATAAAAACCTATTTTTCCATCCCCTATCACTAGAAGATGTGGTGCTCATTAAGGAGTTCCTACCTGACCTTTTCTTAAAAAGATATCTTTTTGAACCGAAAGGTTGGAGGTCGTACGAATAGGCTATCTCATGAAGCCCTAGGTTTAACCCATTCTCCCTGTTTACTTTGATAATAAAAGCAAAAACTCTCCAAGCCATGGGTATCAGTTGAGGATAGGCAAGTTGGGTCTTTTGAAAGAACTCAGAAACCAACGATGGGAAGGGGTAACTAAACCCTAGAAGAAAAGGATACTCAAGAAAGCAAATCCATTTGGCGGAAACAAAGTCAGACCTAAGATTTACAGAGAAAGGGTGAAAAATCACACCTTCGGGGAAGTAACATTGTTGTTTTAGTGATTCTATTTGGGTATCACTAAACAAACAAGTCTCCTCATCCGGTTTCGCAAGGAGATTTTCACAAACAAAATCAGTGAGACTAATCTCTATGGGACCTTGTGGGGATGGGGCACTCTTGGTTTTGGACGAACTTCACCTAGTTCTACCCATGGTTGACAGACAAAAGAGAGAAGTAAACAATGGATGAAAATAAGAAATGGAGAAATTTTTACCTTGAAGAGGAACAGCGCCGTAGCAAGCAGGGATGAAAAGAAAGGTTTGAGAAGCTTATTAAGCCTTCCAAGCGGTTATTTAAATTAAAAAAGAACTCTATTTCCAAAAAACCACTTTTTCCTAAGCATTACTCCCCAACCGTCCATTATCTCCACGTTTCACAATACCCGTCCCATCATGCAAGCTGGCAGTTGAGCATTTATTGGGAGAAAAAACATTTGCCTCTTCAATTGCCAAGATAACCAAATGGTCCCGAGGAAGAAAGAACCAGAATTTGTGAAGAACGCCCTGAGTGGGCCACCTTCAAGATCTGTCTCACAATATCCATATCAACCCAAAATCCATGAATCATCCCCCGTACAAATCCAAATCCATCCCGGGCTCGTGCAACAGTGCAAATAATAATAATAACGATGCATAATAGCAATACATTTGGCCTGTCTAAATTTGTTATTTAATGCATGTTCTGCCATTGTCTATTTTTGATCAACCTACTTGCTTATCTGGTTACATAAATGCCAAAAGTAAAACATCAATCATAATTAATAATATACAAAGTTTTGCCCCAGAACAAGGGCCGCTCAAATACAAAGTAATGTCTAAAAGACAGGCAGTACATGCAGCTACCTAAAGATATCAATAGGGACTACTCAGAGTCTGGCTCGTCATCCGAGCACTCAATATACTGCCCCGCAGCAGCTGGATCTTTAATAGACAGATAATTCGCGAACTCATCAAACCCAGAGTAAGAGAAGTGACGGCCCCGCGCCTGTGCTCCTGAAGACTCCACATGCTCAAATCCCAAGTATGAAGAATGGTGAGCCCCAAACCCGGCAGTCTCACCAGAGAACTGGCTAAAGCCCTGTCCAGCATCTGTCCCACAAGCTGTGGAAGCAGACGAGTCTCTCGAACAGACGGTCGGGAAGGCATCGGCTCATGAACAGCCGTACTCCTCCGAGAACCGCACCGCAGGAAGTTCACAAGCCTCCTGGCAAAGCCAGTCATCCCATCCAGACGTCTGACGGCCTGATCATAGGTACGGCCAGACACCTGCAAACCAGGAAAGCCATCAAATACAGAAAGTACAGCACATATGCAACATTTGCAGAATGCTACTACAAGTACAGAAAAGCAACAAGATACTCACCGAAGCACTAGGTTCAACTCTATATTGAGGCCTCACCTGCTCCGGGATGGGAATCGTCAGTCGCCTGCGAGAACCACGAACGCCCTCGAATGCTAAGCAAGTGCGGGGGAGCGGATAATCTCTGGGAAGCACAGGGTCTCACCCTCTCTGGCCATTACCTGTGGGCTCCTCAGCCTCGTCCTCCGAAAGATGTCGTAGTTAGCATCCTCAATGATGTTCTCGACGTAAGGTACTCCCTGCATGTACCGCTGCAACTCCTCCCCAGCTATGGACATAGGAAACTGCATGTGAAGAGGTGGATCCCTCGGAACCAAGGGACCAGATCCCGGAGCGTACTGGAAAGACACCCTCTCGCCAAGATATATGATGTCACAGTGAAGCCCCACTAGTAGCTTCTGCTGACTCGTCACCTCCCTAGCAGCCTGAACAACAGCCTGATCAAACCGGCTCCACCAAGTCAAGTTGATCCGCAGCAAAAAGTCTCGATCCAGAGCCAAAGACACCTCCTCATAAGTCACACGGGTACTCTCCCTTGACTTCACCGGCTTCCTTCCTTGCCGCCTTCTTCCAAGTCAGTATGGCAGGAAACAAAGGAGTGTACGCCTCCCTGATGGTCCACTGATGTGGGTGAAACACCTCAAAGCACCACACCTGTAAAATGCCAGGAAAGTTATGTCAGCTACAAAGCAGATGCATACAAGTACAAGCGAGACAAGGAAGAGAAAAGGAAGGAGACTCACGTCTAGCACGAACTGAAAGCACCACAACTGAAAGCACCAGAAATTGCAAAGAAGAATAGGAACTCACAAGAGGGGCGGGGGAGTGTGCACACTGGAGGATCAATTAACTTCAGTGAGACTTGGTCCAGAATGGTAAACTTACTTCATTTATTATCCGTTTGTAAATTAAGCAATACTCTATTTGATTCATATATTGTTATTATTTGATAGGCTTTTTAAAGTTTTAATTTTTTTGTATGTTAAGCGTAAGAAACACAGAGATGATGAGGCTGATGCTACTGCTGTGTTTCTGGCTACACATACTGCGGAGGCTGCTGATGGCTCAGGGCCACAATGGGTCAACCCTTATTACCAGACCCTTTATGTAAGTGTTAATAGTATTTTCTATTAGTAAATTATTAATTATTTAGTTAAAGAAATATTATTTTCTACCATAGTGTATAATGTATTATTTTTTTTTCAGGAAGAGTATGATAGGCGGGCTCGTGAGGAGGCTATTGAAGAAGGAAGTTTGGCTCCTGAGAGCACCGAGCGGCCCGCCTTTTGTGAAAAGCTTTGGGCGGCCATTGTCCTCCGAGACAAGCAACCAAAGGGAGACCGCTTGCCTGGATTCGGAGGACATGGTGCGGGGTATTTTAACATGCCATTCCGCAGCCCTACTACGCAATACTTTTCATCTTCTTCCTCCGGCGGCAGTCATCATGTGGATCAAGAAGCGTTTGATGATCGGGTCAACAGAGAGGTTGAGAGGCGAGTGGAGCTGATCCAGAGCCAGTGCAGCCTGTGTGGAGGCCCAGTGCACTCCAATTGCAGACCCAGATGCACACCGAGGTGGAGGCCCAGGTGCAGACTATATTGGAGCAACAGCTTGAGCAGCGCATGCAACAATACTTGGCTACCATGAATTTGCAATCACAGCCACAGCCACATAATAGCAGTAACGCTTCTGATGAGTCAGTCGGTCAATACCTTAGGCGAAGTGGCGGTGGTAGTGGCGGTGGTAGCGATAGCGGCAGCGCTCGTGGTCGGGGTCGTGGTTGATTGACATTCATTTTATTTGGCTGGCATGTAATGTAAACAAATATATTTTGTTTCCCTTTCCCTTTCCCTTCCCTTTTCTCCAAGCGAAATAATTTCCTTTTCCCCTTTCCCCCTTTCCCCTTCCCCTTTCCCCTTTCCCCTTTTCCCCTTTCCCCTTTCCCCTTTCGCTATGTGATGTTATTACAGTTTCATTTTATTTGATGTTCAAACAAAACATTTTCCCTTCCCCTTTTCCCTTTCCCATTACCCCTTATCCCTTTCCCAATACCCCTTTTCCCTTTGTTTGTAGGTTGTTTGTGTTTTTTTTAAGTTGGGATTTGTTATAAAACAGGTTTGACAGGTTTACAGATGGTTTAATAATAAAATAGAATTTTTTTTTAAAATCTGGTCAAATTACCGACGGATATTTCCGTCGGTAAATAATTAAAAACACAAAAAATAAAATTAATTACCGACGGAAATTTCCGCCGGCAAAGTTGCAGCTTACAGACGGACATATCCGCCGGAAATGTTTCAAATTACCGTCGGACATATCCGCCGGTAAATATGAATTTTTCCGACGGATTTAACCGTCGGTAAGTGTTTTTAATATTTTATTATTTTAATATTTACCGACGGAAATGTCCGTCTGTATCCTCCGGCTACGACTCCGGCGAATCGGCCGGCGTACCTGCTTTTCGACGGACAATTTCCGGCGGAATTTTCTATTTTCCGACGGACTATCCGCCGGTATAACCGACGGAAATGGTCCGTCGGTATTACCAACGAATTATTTCTGACGGAATCCGACGGACTATTTCCGTCGGTAATGTTCATTTACCGACGGATATGGAGATTTACCGACGGAAATGTCTGTCGGTAAGAGGCCTGATTCTAGTAGTGGACGTGCTGTATGGAGAGCAACTTCTCCTATTGTTTCTAACTTTCTTTGAAATAGTTTTTTATCCGTCTTCTCCTATTATTTCTAACTTCTTTGTAAATAGTTTTTTATCCGTGCGTTTAACGCACGTGTGTAGCACTAGTTTACTAATAAAATTAATATACTTCCTGTGTTTTATTTGAAATTGAACCAATTTTTTTGACACCATATTTAAGAAAAAATAAAGAATTAGAGAGGTATTGTGAGTATGAAAAATAAAATAAGAGGAAGAATGAGTTTGAGAAATAATAAGTTGATTGGTGACGAAAATGGTGAAAAATCAAATTTAAGATGGGACACATAGAATTAGATATTGAAATTAATATTGATAAAAGTGAATGCAGTATATGTTTGAAAGTACATCTTTTTGCCCAATCTTTAATTGAATTGATATTTTCACACACAATATTCAAATGTACACGTTTTGGCTTGCCTATTTATACCCTTTAAAAACTTCTCCCCATTATCAAAACTGAGCCAATCTATATTTTAGAGATTTAATTCTGCTTGTGAGAACTTGCAATGGATTGCAAAGGTAAATTTTCTACCATTTCCATCCCAAAATAATTGTCGTTATTTTATTTTTCATTTTTATTTTTCAAAATTATGTATCAGGAAAGTGCTTTAACTAGTTTATGTTTATTATATTACGGTTGATATCTATTTTAAAATAAAAAAATAAAGCTACAAAATGCAGTATTTCTTTTTAATTTCAACAAACTGGTTGCAGGTAAGAATGCGTGGCCGGAGTTGGTTGGAGTGAACGGCGATGAGGCGGCAAAGACGATTGAGAAGGAAAATCCACTGGTTCACGCAATTGTGCTGTTGGATGGAACTCCGGTGACTCAGGACTTTAGGTGTGACCGTGTTCGGGTTTTTGTTAACACTGACCGGATTGTGATTAAAACTCCGGTGATTACTTAAGAGGAATAATCATATCCACTAGCGGCGGATCTTCGGTGGTGATGCCACTGTTGGTGGACCGTCATGTTATGTAATTTATTATTGTTGTATTCCTTATTGTAATGTATGTTTTCTATGTAAAATAAATGTTTATTTAAATAAAAGGACTCCGTCTTAATTAATTCTTTGGCTAAGGGCCTGTCTGGTATCTCAATTAAACTTTCAGTTTGAAATATTTAAGAGATTAAAAAGTTCAGTTAGTAAAGACAAATTAAATCAATTAAAATGTCTTTAAAAATGTTACTAATCTTGAGTTGAAAATGTCGTATGTCTTAATAAGGTAAGAGCATAAAAAAGAAGAAGGAAATTAGTTCAAATCAATCCATCAACATATTTTATTTGTTTATTAACTGCTAATTTCAGTTTTTGAAATATATTAGTTTTTTATTCATAGTATAATTGACTAGGATATATTATAATGTAATTATTATCATATTAAAAATATTGATAATATTTTGAATAGAGTATCATAATTAAAAAAATCAATTGATGCCACAGGAAATGTGTTTATCAATCTTCCTCCACGTGGCAGGACTGATCACCTGGCTCCTTGACCTGAAATCAGAACCCACGACTAGCCGGATGTGTCTCCGGCTTAGACCCTCGAGCGTGAGAGTAAGTATTTGATGATTGGAGAGCTAAAATGTATTGAATAAATGGAATTCTGATAACAAAATAGCAGTTACCTTTGCACCGTTGATAGTGATGATGTATTTATAGTTGATGTAGGTGGTTTAATGACAGGGCTACATGAGCTCCGAGATTATAGGGACCGTTACATGTAGTGTGAACGTGTCTTGTAACGGCTCCTGATTTGTAGGGAAGCAGTTATGGCAAGAGTTATTGCTTGTGCGTCTTTAACCGTTAGGTCGACGCTTGCTTCAGTAGGTCGAGGTCGACACTTGTGTTTGGGTCGGCCTGACTGTCGGGTAGAGTTGGATCGTACCCGAAATATGACTGGGTCATAAGGTCGGACTAAGTTAGGTCGGGACCTAATAGGTCAGATGATGGAAGAAAAATTCCTCTAGTAATAAAAACCGAGCAAGTGTACTCACTACCGGTGTAGCAAAAGATGCACAAGCGGGGGTCGAACCACAGAGACTTGTTGGTAAACAAATGCAAAGAAGTAATGAATATAGTAACCACAGATTTTTGATTTGAGAATAATAATCTAATCCTAAAACGAAATAATGACTTAAAACTAAAGAACGCGATTTAAATGTAACGAATTAACTCGGATAAACACGGAGATTCACGGATTGGATTCACAATTACTTTCACCCTATGCTATTTTTATTGCTAAAAACATTAATCTCAAACTATGATTCATTCACAAAAGTAAGGATTGGGACGGTGTGGTGCCCGGATTGCAACCCTTTTACTTATTATCAAGCTGCGTTTTCTGTTACGGCCACACAACAATCACATAATTAATCAACACAATAGAATGTTAAATCTAAACCCTTTTGATTTCTATTATGGCCTCAATTAGGTTTAATCTTCAAAACAGTGTTCAATTGTATCAATCCCCAAATTAATGGCAGAATCAATACCCAAATAATTAAAAGATTAATGTTTCGAAGAACTAGAAAGAGATCAATTGGGAAAAATTAAATCAATAGCATAAAGATCTAGTAATCGCTACAACCAATCCGCAAATCTAAAGAACTTAGCTACGCAAAGACATAACGAAAACAATACTGATCATAAAATAAAAGAACATCAAAACCTGAGAGATCCGGAATTGATGAGCAATAATTGTCTACGAAAACTCAAAAACTAGAACAATAATAATATCCAAGATTGTTTTTAAAAACTGCTGTTGAAGTATAAATACTCTAGGGCAAAATACAAGGGAAAAATGTGCGAAAAGTCGAGACTGCCCATCATAAGTTGCCGAAATCTGGTACTGAAAACGGGACAAGCGCGGCCGCTCTGGGTTGAGCGCGCCCGCGCACTTTGGCAGTAACCATGGCCTTCAAAACGACGTCACTTGAGCGCGGCCGCTCTGGGTTGAGCGCGCCCGCGCTTGTTGGCCGAGAATTGGTCTTCAAAATCTTCACTGGAGCGCGGCCGCTCTTAGGTAGAGCGCGGCCGCTCTGGTGCCTGGAACTGCATCTCGAATTATTTTCCAATTTCCTTGCTCTGCTCCGCTCCAACTTGGTTTCCTTGCCATTTTATTGACCAAAATCAACACTTAATCATCATTTTCCCCTGTACTCATAAACACTCAACAACAATATTAAAACAACATAAAACCCGGAATTTTGAGCCTAGAATAGGTTCGTAAACATGTAAAATGGGTGTGTAAAAACACATCCATCAAACACCCACAAACTATCCTTTGCTCGTCCCGAGTAAAAGAACAAAACTAAGCTATCGAACAACCATAAAACTACACTACGAAAACGAAACACAATATTTTTGGGATGTTCTCTTCAAAACGGGAATCATGTCGGCGTACAGCCTCGCATCCTTACACAATATAATCACAAACATGCTATCATGAATTATCAACTAACATTACATTAAAGCAAAAACCCACAATTTTCCACCGCGGCATGAATAATGGAGTGAAGTCCGTAGATCATTGTCACACTCTAAGATTATTTATGGATTCACTAAATGATGCTCTAACATAATATGTATCAAATACAAACAAAAAGGGACACTCATATGCATGTTTACACAATTGTCAACCCGGCTACTTGATAACGAAATGAAGATATGACTCTAAGCGTTATGGTGCGAAGGATCGCATGGCTCGGTTCACGGTTACAAATGAAGGCAAGGACATACAAATCGGGAAGCGAAACTAAGAAGTCTTCTTTTTATGTATACATCCTCACTATGATAATTCACTCCGCTCACCCTTTTTCTTCCCAATGTGCCAACCCACAAACTAAAGCTTTTGCATACATACACAACATCGGGTTGAGCACATTCCCTTATTTCGGGGCTTTTTCTAATTTCCAACTTTTGACACAATGGAGGGGCAAGAATTTTTTCATTTTTTCTTTTTTTTTTTTTTTTTTTTTCATTTGAAAGAACATATATACAAACACATACTCTTTCTTTTTCTTCTTTTTTTTTTTTTTTTTTTTTCTATGCCCCTCTTCATTGTATTTCACACCCCATTTTGCAATTTTTTTGACCCCAAATTGTGCATTTAATTCCACTCACCCAAATTCAACCCCAAGTTCCCATTCATTCCCTAGTTCACTTCCCAAAAGGTAAGACATCCTAAAACTAAGTGAAACGGGTAGGAACATAGGCATCAAACGAAGGCGAATGGTGGTCCAAATTTCCATTCTTTTCTATTAAAGCTCAACAAGTGTTCTAGCGGAAATTATTATTTACTGGGGTAGAAAGCTGAAGGCACACAAAAGGGTTGAAAGAATAAGCCATAAGTATCAAAATAGCCTAATAATGTGTTATTGACAATCATGCAAACCATGTTCTAGGGACCCCGAGAATGCACAAGTGATCCCATAAAGGGCACCTAGAGTGACAACAATGATCAATGATAAATGGAAGTGAGAGGTGGTGCAATCGTGGTTTATTATTTCAATGTAACCCTAGTTCTCAAATCCAAGATAGCATAATGATCAACACATAACACTCAATCATCATGGACGCAGGCCAACATATCCCAAAATAAAGAGAACAAAAAATTTTTTTTTTTTTTTTTTTTTTTTTAAATTTTTACTAAACTAAAAAAAAATAACAACCTAAACTAACATGGTGATAAGTAATGAAGCACACGATACCCCCCACCCACAAACTAAAAGATAGCATTGTCCCCAATGCAATTAACTATAAACTCAGGGTAGGGATACCTCAACCGATCACTGTGGCGGATAACCCCATTGGCTAGAAGAGCCTCCAGGGAACTGCTGCTGCTGCTGCTGCCACTGCTCTCCTTGTCCGGATGAGCCACCGGAAATTGTTGCTCAGCTGCCGGGTATGCATGCGGCGGTACGTGGCGGGAACTGTGGCCATGTGTAACCAGTAGGAGGCAACCGACCAAGAATTTGGTCCAACCTACTATCATGCTGGGCCCGCCATACTTGGTTCGCCTCGATCTCACCCCGTACTCTGTCGTCAATAGCTCTCACCCTATCATTATTCGCAGCCTGACTCTGCTCTAGGGCGGTAAATCTCTGATCAAATCGTAGCTCCATCGCCTCTAACTGATGTGACAAATAGTACAACCCCGCAGTTGGGTCCGCTCTCCAGTCGCCAACCATATCATCCTCTTGTTCTTCCTCTTCTTCCTCCTCCTGTTCCTCCTCTTGTTCTTCCTGCTCCGGCTCAACCACATTTACCCCCTTGGGGTGGCTCTTGTCCCTAATCTTTCTCTCGGTAATTGTAGGCTCCAAGCCTATGTCCCTAGGGATATTTGTGAAATTAACACCCGAGAACCCCATCAAACCCGTGATCAACAAGGGGTAATTGTAGCTATTCTTCGCCATCTGCTGATATGTCCTGTTAATTTCATGGGCAATGATTGACCCGGTGTCAATTTGTTGCCCTGTCAGGATGACATGCATTAATGCAGCTCTACGCCACCCAACCTCGTGAGGTCGGGAAGATGGGAGCACCCTCTCACAGATAATCCTATGAAGGTACTTCATATGTGGTGGAAGAAATTTAGAAGCAATTAACACCCCCTTATGCACAGTTGGGTCAAAGGGAAGATCACCAAATGTTCCGGCAATTAGATGTAGGTTACCCTTGGGGTTGTTCATCATTTGTTTTTCAAGTTGCAAGAAGGCACAGGTATTGGCTTGCACATGTCTAGGGAGGTTGTAATATGATATAATTCTCTCCCGGGTATATCCAACCTCTCTACCCCGCACATACGAAGTGTTATGTAGCCCTTTTCTAGCGGCTGCATTAGCATAAAATTCACGCACCAACTCTCGATTCCCTCCTTCGGCTGGGGCAACCAATAAGTTTTGCCAACCATACTCCGCTACAATATTATCTAGCCCCATATCCGTAATGTCTATCCCTTTCTCTACGTTAAAACTTCGTCCGGAATAAGCATTAAAAAATTTTAACGCATCAACACCCACAAATCTATTTTCATCAAACAATGGTGGTGGAACCGGGGTTTTCTTTGTAACTCTTTTACGCTTAGGATTAGAGGTAGACATTGTATTGACACAATTGAGTAGGACAATGCAATAAAATTCAAAGATTCTTACCCCTTTAAGCATCGCCGGAAAACTCGCCGGAGTATGCCGGAATTTGTCGCCGGACTTTGGGAAGGAGACCGGAAAACACCCACAAACTAGACCTTGCACCGTTTATACCCACAAACCACCTTCAAATCGAGCTTTAGCCCACTTGATTCGCAAGATTGCATGCACCAAAAAAAACTTCTTCTTTGATTTTCGGATTTGCACAACTCGCCGGAATTAATGGCTTTTGGGGAAAGGAATTGGCTTTAGCTTGGTGAATCAATGGTGGGTAGGGTGATTTTTGGGTTGGAAGGGAGGGGATTTGGGGTTTGAGAGAGGAATTTAGGAGAGAGAGAGAAGAGAGCTCGGTTTTGAGAGAGAAAAGAAGGGGGGGCGGCGGTGATTTTTTTAAAAAAAGACTGGCCTCTGTTTAGGGTTTATTCAAAATGCCCGTAATTTTTGCTCGAGCGCGGCCGCTCTGTGTCCGAGCGCGCCCGCGCTGTATGACAGAAACTGATCCCCCTTTTTTATTTTAATGAGCGCGGCCGCTCTGCCTTGGAGCGCGCCCGCGCAGCCTGGCCGAGAGTGATGCTCCTTTTTCCCTCAATCAAGCGCGGCCGCTCTGTTTCCGAGCGCGCCCGCGCACGCTGACAGCGAGATTTCAACAGTTTTTTCTCCTTTTCACTGCCTTAAGGTCCACAGCTTCAACCTTGCTCGATTGTATGCTATCCTGCACATCACCACAAACACACACAAGCATAATATCTATTGACAAAACTCAAAAGCAAATATTTTTGGAGGGTGACAACTATTTACACTCCCCTATAAACCCACAAACTCGGAGAGACCCATAAAGGGTGACACGAAACTTTTGTTTGACAAAAATATGTCAAACATTTGACCGCACTTTCGCTGCCTACGTCCCCATTAATGTGAGCGGACTACCCACATTAATAAGCTCAGGTCACCGTAGTTCGACACGTTCTATACTACGACTCGAAAACGGTAAATAAATTTTTTTTTTATTTTTTTTTTTTTTTTTTTTTTATGAATACCCCCACCCACAAACTAAGAATTTGCGATGTCCTCATTGCATAAACAGATTCCAACGCGAATTCAAAGCTAACAAGTAGTGGTAAACTGAACATAAAGACAGAAAGCAGTAAAAGTTACCTACGGTTGGGTTGCCTCCCAACTAGCGCCTTTGTTTTAAGTCTTTGGCTCGACGTGATGCTCATGATTTCTCATTTAATTTTCGGTGCATCCACCAACACCACCACATCAATTTCCTCCAAGATAGACACCCCTTCGTGATAGGGCTTGACTCGATGCCCATTCACCTTGAATGTACTTCCGTTTTTCAAATCTTTGAGCTCGACCGCTCCATGTGG
This sequence comes from Adenophora triphylla var. japonica, assembly GCA_022495995.1. NCBI lineage: Eukaryota > Viridiplantae > Streptophyta > Magnoliopsida > Asterales > Campanulaceae > Adenophora > Adenophora triphylla. The sequence continues at coordinate 22,989 of JAFEMH010003171.1, read as the reverse complement.
AAATACTTTCACCAACTCATAAGGGCCCGACCATTTGGAGCACAATTTGCCGGGAAAAAGTCTCAATCGAGAATTGAACAATAAGACCTTCATACCCGGACTTAAGAATTTTGGCTTCAAGTACTGATCATGGTATCTCTTGGTTCTTTCTTTATACAGCTTGGCACTTTGGTAGCTGTCTTGCCTCAACTCCTCAATCTCATCCAAATCAAGCATCCGTTTCTCACCCGCCTTCGTCAAATCCATGTTGAGTTCCTTCACAGCCCAATATGCTTTGTGTTCCATCTCAACCGGAAGGTGACACTCTTTGCCATACACAATTCTGTACGGACTCATCCCAATGGGAGTTTTGTAAGCAGTCCGATAAGCCCATAATGCATCATTGAGCTTCAAAGCCCAATCTTTTCTGTTTGGCCGGACTGTCTTCTCAAGAACCCCCTTGATTTGGCGGTTGCTCACTTCCACTTGCCCCGATGTTTGGGGATGGTAGGTGTGGCTAGCTTGTGAACAACCCCATATTTCTTTAGGACTTGGTTGAAGAGCCATTTTGTGAAGTGAGTTCCTTGATCACTAATGATTGCACGAGGCACCCCGTACTCTGCAAAATATATTCTCACACACAAACTTTGAAACGACATTAGCATCATTAGTCCGAGTGGCAATAGCTTCCACCCATTTAGATACATAGTCAACAGCAACCAATATATACACAAAACCATGGGACGAGGGGAAAGGGCCCATGAAATCAATGCCCCATACATCAAATATGTCAACAACTAAATTATAATTTTGGGGCATCTCATCACGCTTACCTATCCCTCCCGTTCTTTGGCATTTATCACACTTTTTGCAAAAGTCTTGCGCATCTTTAAATATGGTGGGCCAATATAAGCCACTTTGAAGGATTTTCCTAGCAGTCTTTTGACCACTGAAATGCCCACCACATTGTAAATCATGACAAAAGCGCAAGACACTCAATTGTTCATATTCCGGAACACATCTCCTCACCATCTTATCCGGACAAATTTTCCACAAGTAAGGGTCATCCCAAATGTAGTGCTTAACATCAGATTTAAATTTCCTCTTTTGATCATAAGTAAAGTGAGGAGGAATCATGTCACAAGCAAGATAATTAACAAGATCCGCATACCAAGGCTCTTGAACATGTAGAGCAAGTAGTTGTTCATCCGGGAAATTTTCATTCACCGGAATCACTCCTTCATTGCTATTCTGAAACGAGAAATCCTCAAGCCTTGATAGGTGATCTGCCACTACATTCTCGGACCCCTTTTTGTCCCTTATTTCCAAATCAAATTCTTGCAACAAAAGCATCCACCTAAGCAGTCTAGGTTTTGCATCCTTTTTATTCAACAAATATTTTAAAGCTGCATGATCAGAATAGATTATTACCTTCGACCCAAGCAAATATGAACGGAACTTCTCAAGTGCAAACACAACAGCTAAAAATTCTTTTTCAGTAGTGGTATAATTAAGCTGTGCATCATTAAGAGTTCTACTTGCATAATGGATTACATGCGGTAATTTATCTATCTTTTGGCCTAAAACAGCCCCAATAGCAAAATCAGATGCATCACACATGATCTCAAAAGGGTGAGACCAATCAGGGCTAGAAAGAATGGGAGTGCAAGTAAGTTTTTCTTTTAATAAAGTGAAAGCATCTAGACAGTCTTGGTCAAAGATGAACTCGGTATCTTTAGCTAGCAAGTTACTTAACGGCTTACAAATTTGTGAAAAATCCTTAATAAATCGCCGATAAAAACCCGCATGGCCTAAGAAACTTCGAACACCCTTAACTGAGACCGGGGGAGGCAGCTTAGAAATCACATCTATCTTAGCTTTATCGACCTCAATCCCCCTACTAGACACTATGTGGCCCAAGACAATCCCCTGCCTAACAAGAAAGTGACACTTCTCCCAACTAAGTGTCAAATTGGTTTCGCAACATCTCCTCAAGACCATAGTCAAATTATTAAGACACCCCTCAAAGCTATCTCCAACCACAGAAAAATCATCCATAAACACCTCTACACACTTCTCTATCATATCCGAGAAGATGGAGGTCATGCACCTTTGAAAAGTAGCGGGTGCATTGCAAAGCCCAAAGGGCATCCTCCTATAGGCAAAAGTACCAAAGGGGCATGTGAAAGTGGTCTTTGATTGGTCCTCGGGTGCAATTGTGATTTGATTATATCCCGAGAATCCATCAAGAAAGCAGTAATAAGCATGACCCGCCAACCTCTCTAGGATTTGGTCAATGAAAGGCAAAGGAAAGTGATCCTTTTTGGTGGCGGCATTCAGCTTTCTCAAATCTATACACATCCTATACCCGGTCACCTCTCTAGTGGGCACATCCTCATTTTTATCATTTTTCACAACAGTAATGCCCGACCTCTTAGGAACCACTTGAACCGGGCTCACCCACTCACTGTCCGCAATTGGGAATATAATTCCCGCATCTAATAATTTCAGGACCTCTTTCCTCACTGCTTCCTCCATGTGAGGATTCAATCTCCTTTGTCTCTCCCTTGAAGGTTTAGCCCCCTCTACAAGATTAATTTTATGCATACACATTGAGGGGCTAATACCTTTAATATCCGCCAAAGTCCACCCTATGGCCGATTTGTGCTCACAAAGCACAGCAATTAATTTGGCCTCTTGTTCTAGGGTCAAATCTGAGGCAACTATCACAGGTAAAGTCTCGCCCTCCCCTAGAAAAGCATATTTTAAATTAGAGGGGAGGGGTTTTAGTTCAAGAACCGGTGGAACCACAACTGATGGCGCATACTTCTCATTGAAGTAGCCTAGGGAGTGAGACGGGCCATTAACAGAATAATGTTCCTCGGCCTTATTTTCAATAGCCATAACTTCGGAACCCGCATTATCCCTAGTTTTCTCACTGCCATTCAACAACATCTCAAGTTCATCACATGCTCTATCATGCCACATATACTCATGCACACAATCATCTACTCTCTCCACAAAGTTACAAGAATTCCCATTGTCCATTGGATTTTTCATAATATCATGCACAGAAATTTCAATAGTTTCGTTGGCCACAGTCATGGAAAGAGTTCCATTGCCAACATTAATAATAGTGTTTGTCGTCGCCATGAATGGTCGCCCAAGTAGAATTGGGGAATCACGACGACTACACTCACTATTAGGCATCTCAAGCACAACAAAATCCACAGGTATGATCAATGAGTCCACCTGAACCAAAACATCTTCCACAATCCCCAACGGTCTTTTAATAGATCGATCCGCTAGTTGAAGAGCCATGGATGTAGGTTTCAATTCAGGCAAACCCATATCAAGATACATATAATGGGGTAACAAATTAATACTAGCACCTAGGTCCAACATCGCCTTCACCTTATTCGAGTTCCCCATATTGATAGAAATTATAAAACTTCCGGGGTCCTTTTGTTTTGGTGGGAGGAGGTGTTGTGCCACTGCACTAGCATTCTCTCCAAGAAAAGCTTTCTCATCCTTGCCATACTTTGGTTTCTTGGAATTAATTTCTTTGAAAAACTTGGCATAAGCCGGAATATTTTTTATCACATTCAACAAAGGGAGATTGATGTTCACTTTAGAGAACATGTCCATCAACTCCGACATTTGTTGATCCATTTTATTTCTCATAAATCTTCCAGAAACGGGCATACTGGTACATATGGATTGGGGTTTGGAGAGTCAACTTTAGATTTTTCCCCCAATTCATTAGTACCTTCTTCCTTATTAACAATCTCAACAACGGGAGGGGAGTAGAAGATGAAGAAGAAATTACCTCGCTACCTACCCGTTTACCATTCCGGAGTGTGGTAATGGCTTTTGCTTGGTGACCTTGACTCGGGAAGGTCCCGACTTGTGCCCCCGCATTGCTTGAACAGCTTGACCATTTGCCCTATTTGGGTCTCCAATTTTTTCATAGCAGCTTCATGATTCTTTGCCGCCCGTTGCCGTTCAGCTCTCATCCGCTCTCACCGCTTCCTCCCAAGGCTCCTTCCTTCTTTCAAATGGTCCCGGTGGAGGTGGAGGATGGAGAGGTTTATTTTGTGGATTCGATTACCTCCCCACGAGAAATTAGGATGATTCCTCCACCCCGGATTATAAGTGTTGCCATAGGGCATGTTCTGTGGATGCCTTGGGGCTGTCCATACATAGCATTTACCTGCTCAGGATCACAACCAAACCGCACACCACTTGGACACATATTAGTAGCATGAGAATTTAAACCACAGTAAGCACATAAATCATTTAACACATTGGCACTAGAGGAGGTGCCTTGAGCAATCAACTTGTCAAACTTACTATTTAAAACAAAGAATTTGCTTGGATAAATTATCAAGCAGGGCCAAATCCAATACCCCCCCCTTGTTTTCCCCTAGAACTCTTTTGTTGAGAATTAGCACTCAACATTTCAAATAAGGCCTTAGTCTCCTCGGGGTCTTGACTCCTATAGAGCCTCCCCGCCGCATTATCCACTACAGATTGAGTGGAATCATTCAAGCCATCATAGAAAGCTTGATTCAGAGAGGGTAAAGAAAAATTATGCTGAGGACATTGAATAAGCATCATATTAAATCTCTCCCAAGCTTCATGGAAAGGTTCCCCCACATCTTGTGTGAAAGTCATCAATTTCTGTCTAAAAGTAGACTGCAGATGATGTGGGTAATACCTCCTGAGAAAAATATCTTGCATCTCAGTCCATGTGCTGATGCTTTGGGATGGAAGCATCATTAACCAAGTTTTCGCTGCCCCTTTTAAAGTGTAAGGGAAGCACTTAAGTCTAATCTGAACTTCAGTCACTCCCTCTCTTAATAGAAACTGGGCTACCGTCATAATGTATTCTTTCAAGAAAGTCAAGGCATCCTCGCCTGGTAGCCCCTGAAAACTAGGTAACATAGCAAAATATTGACCTTTGACCTCTAAATTCTTTGCTGCTTCGGACAGCACTATGCATGAGGTAGAAGTGTCTACCCTAGGTCTCAGGTAATCATTCATTGTTTGAGCCGGTGGTTCTGCCATCTCGACTTTTTCTTCCTCTACCTCGGTGGTGGAGGGTTCAGACTCTATGTCCGAATCTGAAAAGAGAGGATTAAAGAGGGGATCGCCCTCAAATGTTTCCTCAAGTCTATTGATGTTATCGTCCAATGGAACCAATGTAGGCTTCAAAGAACGACGACCTTGCATTCACTACTTAACTTACTTGTTTACTTGCAACAAGTCCCCGGCAACGGCGCCAAAAACTTGATGGAAGAAAAATTCCTCTAGTAATAAAAACCGAGCAAGTGTACTCACTACCGGTGTAGCAGTATGCACAAGCAGGGGTCGAACCACAGAGACTTGTTGGTAAACAAATGCAGTAGAAGTAATGAATATAGTAACCACAGATTTTTGATTTGAGAATAATAATCTAATCCTAAAACAGAAATAACAGCTTAAAACTAAAGAACGCGATTTAAACAGAACGAATTAACTCAGATAAACACGGAGATTCACGGATTGGATTCACAATTACTTTCACCCTATGCTATTTTTATTGCTAAAAACATTAATCTCAAACTATGATTCATTCACAAAAGTAAGGATTGGGACGGTGTGGTGCCCGGATTGCAACCCTTTTACTTATTATCAAGCTGCGTTTTCTGTTACGGCCACACAACAATCACATAATTAATCAACACAATAGAATGTTAAATCAAACCCTTTTGATTTCTATTATGGCCTCAATTAGGTTTAATCTTCAAAACAGTGTTCAATTGTATCAATCCCCAAATTAACGGCAGAATCAATACCCAAATAATTAAAAGATTAATGTTTCGAAGAACTAGAAAGAGATCAATTGGGAAAAATTAAATCAATAGCATAAAGATCTAGTAATCGCTACAACCAATCCGCAAATCTAAAGAACTTAGCTACGCAAAGACATAACGAAAACAATACTGATCATAAAATAAAAGAACATCAAAACCTGAGAGATCCGGAATTGATGAGCAATAATTGTCTACGAAAACTCAAAAACTAGAACAATAATAATATCCAAGATTGTTTTTAAAAACTGCTGTTGAAGTATAAATACTCTAGGGCAAAATACAAGGGAAAAATGTGCGAAAAGTCGAGACTGCCCATCATAAGTTGCCGAAATCTGGTACTGAAAACGGGACAAGCGCGGCCGCTCTGGGTTGAGCGCGCCCGCGCACTTTGGCAGTAACCCTGGCCTTCAAAACGACGTCACTTGAGCGCGGCCGCTCTGGGTTGAGCGCGCCCGCGCTTGTTGGCCGAGAATTGGTCTTCAAAATCTTCACTGGAGCGCGGCCGCTCTTAGGTAGAGCGCGGCCGCTCTGGTGCCTGGAACTGCATCTCGAATTATTTTCCAATTTCCTTGCTCTGCTCCGCTCCAACTTGGTTTCCTTGCCATTTTATTGACCAAAATCAACACTTAATCATCCTTTTCCCCTGTACTCATAAACACTCAACAACAATATTAAAACAACATAAAACCCGGAATTTTGAGCCTAGAATAGGTTCGTAAACATGTAAAATGGGTGTGTAAAAACACATCCATCATCAGACAATGGACTTAGTCGACTGATGAGTGAGATGGGCCTTGAGCCATGTAATGATTGGGTCTGGTCCATAGAGATTATGGCGGCAATAATTGCTTGTGGTTTGGGCTTTATTCGCTTGGCCCAGCTAGATACTTTTGGTATGTTCATCAATATTTGGTTAAAATTTAGTCAAGTTGAGCAAAATAGTTAAAATAAAATTTATTTATTATTTTATGTTTGTCCTAAATAAAACAATAAGATTATTTGAAACATATCATTTTTAATTTTTAAGAAATAAGACTATTTATTTGAGAATAAACAAAATGAAATCAAGTGAGAAGAAACGTAAAATCTGGGGTGAAACGCGTTTCTCCATAATTTATGGAGAAACGGGGCCCGACTTGTCGCGCGACAATGCAGGCCAGAACACGTTTCTCCATAAGTATGGCACGACTCTTTTTTCTGGATATCCGTCCCAAGGCTTCTGGATATCCAGAACCTTATGAAAGTGATATCCAGAATCAGAAATTTGGCCTTGGCCCCAAATCTTTTTTTCTGGATATCCGTTCCAAAGCTTCTGGATATCACTATTCAATGTTCTGGATATCCAGAACCTTATGAAAGTGATATCCAGAATCAGAAATTTGGCCTTGGCCTTTTCCCTAAAATTTTTTTTCTGGATATTCGTTCCAAAGCTTCTGGATATCACTATTCAATGTTCTGGATATCCAGAACCTTATGAAAGTGATATCCAGAATCATAAATTTGGTCTTGGCCTTGGATTTGGCTTCAAATCTTTTTTTTTCTGGATATCCGTACCAAGGCTTCTCGATATCAATATTCAATGTTCTGGATATCCAGAACCTTATGAAAGTGATATCCAGAAATTTAGAATTTGGCCTTGGCCCCAAATCTTTTTTTCTGAATATCCATCCCAAAGCTTCAGGATATTCAGAACACGTTTCTTCATAAGTTATGAAGAAACGTGTTTCTCCAGAGATCGACTCGAGAAGAAATAAGGCTATTTCTTCATTTGCATGAATTACAACAAATAAAAATATGACTATATCATATGTTATATCACGTCGTAGGGCTTTGGGGAAACCACTCCCCACCTCTCAAACTCAAAGTTTCTTGTTTTGTAAATCACCACCATAAATCGGGCCCAAGAGACAAATGCGCATACCGTATAGTTTTTCCATCCCTAATAAATGATTATTTTGGTAGCATCAGTTCCTCATTTCTAAAGTAGGAACAATAACCTTGTACTAGAGTAGAGGTGGCCGGTTCGGTTACGGTTTTACGATTTTTCGGTTAGATCGGTTTCCGGTTATCCTTTTTTTTTTCTAAAATTAGGATTTTAAAAGAAATTTTTAACAGAATTAAAAACAGTTACGAAAAAAGTTAGTTTTTAACAGTTTTTGAATTAAAAAGTTAAATTTTTATCAGTTTTTTGAAAAAAATAGTTAACTTTTTAACTGTTTCTGTTAAGTGATATACTATATATTAACATTTTTATTTTATTTTCATTTTTATTTTGATAAAGAAGACTATTTTAGATGTTGGTTAGTCCTGAAAATTTTTGCAAAAAGTTATATAAAAAAAGTTATGAATTTTGAAAGAAATAAAACTTAATTTTTGTTTTCAAATTAGGTTTTTAAAAGAAATTTTTAACAGAATTAAAAACAGTTACGAAAAAAAGTTAATTTTCTAACAGGTTTTGAATAAAAAGGTTAACTTTTTAACAGTTTTTTGAAAATACAGTTAACTTTTTATATAACAATTTCTGTTAAGTTCTATACTGTATATTAACATTTTTTTTCAATTTTTTTTGGCTAAAGAAGACTATTTTAGATGTTATTTGCACACCTACATTACAACTAATGAAATGGTTGTATCCTAAATGATCACTATAAAAGAGTCTTTTTCTTTTCTTGCTAGACTTGAGACATTATTTGCACACCTACATTACAACTAATGAAATGGTTGTATCCTAAATGATCACTTGCATTGCTCAACAAATAAACTCTGGAAATAACTAATGTTCTGATTAATCGGTGTGAGAAAGTCAACTGGTGCCCTCCCTATACACTTTCCTTACCTCACAAAGGCCTCCATCAAGCAATACACTTCCCAAAACATGTCCCCACCATCACCTTGACCAAGTCAACGACGGCGGCAACATCAAGAAACAACAAAAGGTCACTCAGCATCGAAAGATTGACCCCATGTCGACAACAACCTCGGAGCTCGCCTTCGCCCTCGTGCGCATCGAGAAAGTTCAAGCAGGAGCTTGCCTTCATCCTCAAGTACTTCAAAAAAAAAAAGAGAGAGAAAAGTTCAAGCAAGAACTTCAAAAAAAAAGAAAAAAGAGAGAAAAGTTCAAGCAAGAACTTCAAAAAAAAAAGAGAAGTTCAAGCAAGAACTTCAAAAAAAAAAAGAAAGAAAAGTTCAAGCAAGAACTTAAAAAAAATGATGAAGATGAGAAAGGAGCTGGGAAAACCAACAGCGGAACTGATGAAGATGAGAAAGGAACTGGGAAAACCGATAGTGGAACTGATGAAGATGAGAAAGAAGTCAGTACATAGACTACAGAAAAGATGGGAAAGCTGGCACAGAACCTTCAGCGTTTCAGAGGACTCAGGGTTAATCCGATAAGAGGAGCATTCCTTGACATCACTACACTACCTGGACCCGTGGCCACCACCGTTCAGCATGAATACCCGTTCAAAGGGATACCCAACATAAAAGAACAACTCAAAGCCCTCTTCTTGAAAGACCTACTGTTTGGTCCAATCCACAACAGTCACATTCGAAAAATGGTCCCGAGGAAGAAAGAACCAGAATTTGTGAAGAACGCCCTGAGTGGGCCACCTTCAAGATCTGTCTCACAATATCCATATCAACCCAAAATCCGTGAATCATCCCCCGTACAAAGCCAAATCCATCCCGGGCTCGTGCAACAGTGCAAATAATAATAATAACGATGCATAATAGCTATACATTTGGCCTGTTTAAATTTGTTATTTAATGCATGTTCTGCCATTGTCTATTTTTGATCAACCTACTTGCTTATCTGGTTACATAAATGCCAAAAGTAAAACATCAATCATAATTAATAATATACAAAGTTTTGCCCCAGAACAAGGGCCGCTCAAATACAAAGTAATGTCTAAAAGACAGGCAGTACATGCAGCTACCTAAAGATATCAATAGGGACTACTCAGAGTCTGGCTCGTCATCCGAGCACTCAAAATACTGCCCCGCAGCAGCTGGATCTGTAACAGACAGATAATTCGCGAACTCATCAAACCCAGAGTAAGAGAAGTGACGGCCCCGCGCCTGTGCTCCTGAAGACTCCACATGCTCAAATCCCGAGTATGAAGAATGGTGAGCCCCAAACCCGGTAGTCTCACCAGAGAACTGGCTAAAGCCCTGTCCAGCATCTGTCCCACAAGCTGTGGAAGCAGACGAGTCTCGAATGACGGTCGGGGGGAAGGCATCGGCTCATGAACACTGCACTCCTCCGAGAACCGCACCGCAGAAGTTCACAAGCCTCCGGCAAAGCCGGGGCCATCCCATCCCGCACGTCCGACGGCTCGATCATAGGTACGGCCAGACACCTGCAAACCAGGAAAGCCATCAAATACAGAAAGTACAGCACAAATGCAACATTTGCAGAATGCTACTACAAATACAGAAAAGCAACAAGATACTCACCGAAGCACTAGGTTCAACTCTATATTGAGGCCTCACCTGCTCCGGGATGGGAATCGTCAGCCGCCTGCGAGAACCACGAACGCCCTCGAATGCTAAGCGAGTGCGGGGGAGCGGATAATCTCTGGGAAGCACAGGGACTCACCCTCTCTGGCCATTACCTGTGGGCTCCTCAGCCTCGTCCTCCGAAAGATGTCGTAGTCAGCATCCTCAATGATGTTCTCGATGTAAGGCACTCCCTGCCTGTACCGCTGTAACTCCTCCCCAGCTATGGACATAGGAAACTACATGTGAAGAGGTGGATCCCTCGGAACCAAGGGACCAGATCCCGGAGCGTACTGGAAAGACAACCTCTCGCCAAGATACATGATGTCACAGTGAAGCCCCACTAGTAGCTTCCGCTGACTCGTCACCTCCCTAGCAGCCTGAACAACAGCCTGATCAAACCGGCTCCACCAAGTCAAGTTGATCCGCGGCAAAAAGTCTCGATCCAGAGCCAAAGACACCTCCTCATAAGTCACACGGGTACTCTCCCTTGACTTCACCGGCTTCCTTCCTTGCCGCCTTCTTCCAAGTCAGCATGGCAGGAAACAAAGGAGCGTACGCCTCTCTGATGGTCCACTGATGTGGGTGAAACACCTCAAAGCACCACACCTGTAAAATGCCAGGAAAGCTATGTCAGCTATAAAGCAGATGCATACAAGTACAAGCGAGACAAGGAAGAGAAAAGGAAGGAGACTCACGTCTAGCACGAACTGAAAGCAGCAGAACGAGTTGTCCTCACCCCGAGAATACATGTCCAAAGCGAAGAAAAGCTCGGCTAGATCATCTTCTCCCCAGGAAAACCCCTTCAAGAACTCCAGATCAATCAAGGAGCCAAGCAAAGCAAACTGGCACGTTGTGTCAGCATTGGGGAGAATGGTTGCTGATAGAGCGAACCACAAGAACCCCCTAGCCAAGCAATCAGCTGTCATCCTCTCAAAACCAGCCAGATACTCATCTATCCCTCTCCTCAAATGTGCCTCCATCGGTCCGTACCGAATACCAAGGCTTTGGCATCCCTAATGTCAAATCCAAGCAGTACCGTCACCTGCTCCCTGGTAAAATCATCAAACCACTCTATGGGATTGCCTCGAAACGACAACCCGGCCGGTAATCGCGGCAAAGTCCATGGGAGTCACCGATGCCTCCCCCCACCTGAAGTGAAACATGTGGTTTGTATCCCACCAATACTCACTCAAGGCTACGTGGATGACCTTGACCCTCTCTGTCGAAGCCACAGCAGCCACTGCACTAATAAAGCCCCTCAGGCCTGAGTCAATCACTAGCTGCTGCGGGCTCCTCTCTCCGTCACGAGCCACGTCCGGAACATTTCCCATAGCTCGCGGACAGCCTCAACATCTCCCCTACTCTTGGTACTAGACACGTCATTCGATCATCGCCCCTGTAGGTAAACACAGCAAAGGTATGTCACTACAAGATAACATACACAAAATGCACATGCACATGTCAAAATCACAAAAACATATCAACACAAAGATATGGTTCAATCATTTCCCTAAAATATCTCTGTCCCAGTCGGAATATTAACGGTTCAAGTTTCAAAATCCCATTTCATTAACGATTCATTTCCCTAAAATATCTCTGTTCCAGTCGGAATATTAACGGTTCAAGTTTCAAAATCCCGTTTCGTTAACGATTCATTTCCCTAAAATATCTCCGTTCCAGTCGGAATATAAACGGGTCAAGTTTCAAAATCCTGTTTCGTTAACGATTTATTTCCCTAAAATATCTCCGTTCCAGTCGGAATATTAACGGTTCAAGTTTCAAAATCCCATAGCATGGAAAATAAACCAAAGTCACAGATAAAAAGCCGCCAGTTACGATTAAAACATTTTTAATGTGTGCAATTGTGATATTGAGGGTATTTTTTATTTTAATACGGAAGATAAGAGAAATTAGAATAAGATTGTTTTTTGAAAACTTCTCTCTCTCTCAAGCATCAACAATTTTTAAAATTTTTATTTTACATTCTTTATTATTGTTGGACTGATTTTTTTTAAAAAAAATTGAGTTATTTTTTAAATGATCAACTTAATTTATTATAAGAGTGTAAAGTGCTAGAAAATGCAGTTGGTGAGGTTCAAACCCCTTTGGTGACCCTGATCTCTCGTATAGAAATAGAAAGGGACACCAGACGTCGCTTGAGTTAGAACTCATTGGCTGTTGGACTGTATTTTAATTTTTTTTTTATAATGATTATCATACTATTACTACTTTCATTTTAAAATGAATGATCAATTTTGATTAAAATAAAATATATACATTTGCATGGACACATCACTTTTTTCATAGGCACAAAAGAAGGTTACAAAATGAGGTGACGATATTTTATTGGATGCGTCGATTATGGACCCGCCACACTCTAATTAAATGCACCAATAAAATTTTGACACATCATTTTGTAACCCAAATTTTATGACATTCTTTTGTACCATTAATATTACTCTTTTTCATCAATAACTTATTTAATGATAAACATAGATTTTTTTTGAATTTTTATTTTACATTCTTTATTATTGTTTTAATTATTTAGCATGCTTTTGATAATAGTTAAGATTTTTCTCATTCCTTATTTATATACTTCCGCCGTCTCAACAGAAGTTATTCATTTTGCCATTTAGGGTGTCACATTTGAAAGTTTTCTTTCCTAAAATGGCAAGAAATTTTTATTATTTTCCCCACTCATTCTCTCTTCTATTTCACTTTTCTACTCACAACATCATTCAACTTACTATTTCTTACCCCACTTTTTTCTCTTCTATTTCACTTTTCTACTCACAACATCAATCAACTTACTATTTTCTACCCCACTTTTTCTCTCCTACATCACTTTTCATACTCACAGCACTTCCTTCACTACACTTTTTCCTTAATTTTCGTACCAACAGTAAAGGGGTAACTTTTGGTGGGACGGATGGAGTATTATTTTATAAATAAATATATAAAGAAGGAATATAAATTTCTTAAAATATAAAAAAAATTACCAAATACTTCATCGTTCCATAGTAATATTTTAAAACTTAAATTATTATTTGAAATATACAATAAAAAAATTGCTTTGTGGAAGAGCAAAAGAGAAAGAAAATTATCAAAGTGAATTAACATAATCTAGTTGTCCCAAATCATGACACCTAGGCTAGCAAAAATCAATGAGTTAGTAATTGTAAAACACAGTAATTAATGCATACTACTAAATAATAATTATACAACTTTTTATTACTTTGAGGTTTTTTACACTACTTGGTAGTGTGAATAGTAGCACCCCTCCACTAACTCTTTTTCTTAATTATCGTGCAATTAGTAAGTGTGTAGTTTGTAGTGGGACGGAGGGAGTATTCTTTTTGAGGTTATCAATCATGTTGAAGAAGCTAGCAAGAATTTTCTTGACGTTTTCATTTGTTTCATGGAGAGTGATTTTCAGAAAACATTTTATTCATTTTGTCATTCATACATGAACTATGTTCATGATTTCAACAACTTTAGACAAAAGCAATACACACGCTGCTCCCTACTGGGGATTAGGCGCAGCAGTCAGCAACTGAAAGAAAGAATCAGCAAAATATGATGGGTGCCAAGGTATATGCAATCTCAAACAATATACTCCCATTCACTAAAACATTGTCCTCACTGCCGGATGCCAGCTAGATGTATCTTATTTCAAATCAGGTGCATGAAAACACTACAAGTTTGTTACTTCACAAGTTACCAGGCCTTCAATTTCAGCAGCACATATCCCTCCCCTTTGCTGACATGGTTGTTAGTAATATCATCAATAAATGTATCAAACTGTTTGCGAGTTCAACATCCCATGTCTAACCAGGTTTTTACTTTTAATGCAGTGACGTTCATTTGACAGCAAGAATATCTGTTAGGACCTAACTTTGATCAATGTCTCAGTTAGTTGGTTTTGATAAAGGAATATATATATATAGAACAGGGTTTATATCAAAAGAGGAAATCTGTTATATTCATCTTTCAGTTTATCTGACAGCTATGAGTATGACAGTTATGATTCTATCTTATACATTGGTTACATTCAATCAATAAACATGAATCATATTCCCTATCTTAACTATCAAGATCATCAAGTGCATCTCAGTCCTTATTAGAGAACATCTCTGATAGCTAAGCCTTGTATGATCTGACAGCTATGACTTCATTCCTCTGATAGCCATCACTTTGTCTCAATCTCTGCTACCACAATCTCAACCAAAGTGGAACCTTGATCTTCACAGCTGTCAAGTTCACCATTGAAGACCAATGAAGACCACTGAAGACCTTCTGGAAGCTCTCAGTTCAAGCCACAGCTCAAGCCAGCTCATGAAGACCTGCAAGTGGACATGTGGGGCAAAGACCAGTCAAGGCTCATTACTGTAGCTGCAACAGTCATATTCCAACGGCTACATTGAAGGGTATAAATAGAGGAGTTCATCCTCTACACAAACTACTCTTGAAAAATACTCTTTTTCACAGTCCAAAACGTTTCCCTTACACCCACACACACCTCCTGTAATCTACACACACACTCATCAATCCCTACCCTTTAAACCCTGTTCCAAACCAAAACCTCTACTTCAACAACAAACAACCCTAGTGTGTTAATTCACAAATTCCAAAATCCTAAGACTGTACTTTAGGTGTAGAATTAGTTTGTAAACACTCAAGACTGTACTTTGAGTGTATTATTTGTTTTGTAAAATCTTGAGACTGTACTTCAAGTTGTAAAAACACTTAAGACTGTACTTTAAGTGTATCCCTAGTTGACTGTACTAATTAGGAAGAGGAAGACCAAGGAACTTGCCTAAATCAATCATTTGTAATTTTTGTTGATTAAAGATTATAATAAAATTGATCTCACTTGTCAAGATTGACAGTGGGGGTGGATGTAGGAGGAGTGAACTCTGAACCACTTTAAATTCTCTGTGTTATTACATTTCTTCAATCACACTCACACACTTGCATTATTTCTTTATGTTCTTTGTCCTATCATTACTTCAAGCTTCTCTTATTCCGCTGCATAATTCAACAATCATCTGACAGCTAAGTCAAACCATAGCTGTCTGATCATCTGTATATCAACAAAGGGCCTTTCAATTGGTATCAGAGCTTGTCTTCACATTCAAAAGTCTAACAACTTGTGAAGGATCCTCTTCAAACCCACCATGCCTCAACCAAGGAGAAATAATGAGAAAGACATCCCACACATTGATGACTGTGGATCTTTTGAGATCTATGCTTCAAAAATAAAAACTTACCTTGATGCAAACAGTATATGGAACTGGTATGTTCTAGAGAATGAAGTGTCCTACCCAACTCAAATCTGTATTGATGGAGGACCTAGTAAGACCAAATCCCCAGAAACATGGTCTGAATATGAGAAACAATTGATCAGTGCAAACTTAAAGGTCAAAAACATTCTTCAAAAGAGTGTAAATGACTCACTAGCACAAGAAATTGCTAAGGAACCAAATGCCAGATCAACATGGGCTCTCATTCAAACAAAGTTCACTAAGCACACCGGTGTCGGGACACAAAATTTGTACAACTTGCTTAGGCAATTAGACAACTTCAAGTTCTATCCTGGAGAAAAGGTGAGTCTTGCTCAACCAAGGTTTGAAAACCTTGTTAGATCTATCTTGACCATGGAAAAACCTTTGAACAACAAGATCTACGCCTCAAGATATATTCTAATCTCCCACAAGAATATGAAAAAGTAGCTTTACCTATTAGAGAAGGATGCGAATGGAGCACAATGACAGTTGAACAGTATTTTGGAAAGCTTGAAGCTTATGAACTGGAAGGTATGATAAAAATTCAACCAGTTCCTACCATTTCACAAACTTTAGCCTTAACTGCTCAAGAAACTGTCCACAAACCAATCACTCATCAAGACATTGAGACCATTGTCAACAATGCTCTTCAAAAGATAAACATCAGCTCCAAACCTGTCAGCAAACAGATCTCTCAAGAAGACATTCCAAGTCTCATATCCATGGCTGTCAGAAATGCCATGAAATTTCAAAAGAAATCTTTTGACAAAAAATACAATCCTTCCACATCTAACTCTCAACAAGACAGCTACAAGAAAACAATTGATTGTTTCAACTGTGGAAAGCAAGGACATTACTCATCTGATTGTCCTGAACCAAGGAAACCTAGGGACAATCAGACAGCTAAGAAGATGACCTACTCAAAAGAGATCATTCACAGTTCCAAGTGCAACTGCTTCAATTGCTCCAAAAATAAACATGACAAAAACAAGGAGCAAGTTATGATAGCTGACTCATCAAAATTCAGTGATGAAGAGTATGTGTCAAGTGATGATTCTGACAATGAAGGAGAAGAAGCCATGATATGCCTTATAGCTGAAGATGAGGAAGAATCTGACAATGAGGAAGAAATGGAAGCACTAGCTCTTTATGAGATGAACTAAAAGAGGTACATGATTTTAACTCCTTAAATATTGATGGTTTCAAACAATTAGTTTGCACTCTTTTAATTCAAACCAAAAAACAAAAAACTAGCTTTGCTTCACTGGTCAATGAGAACCTTTCCCAATCCTCAACCATTGACACCCTCACAAAAACCAATTCTGATCTTGAGAAAGCATGTCAAGGGCTAAGAGATCAATGCATCATGCTTGAAAAACAAAACATGGATCTGACAGCTGAGACATCAAGTAATCATGAAAATTGTCAAAGACTCAGTAATCTTGAAAAAGAAAATGCACTACAAGGAAAACCGGATTTAGAGACGGAAATTTAGAGACGGACGAAATCTGTAGCTAATTTGGCGACAGATTAGAGACAGAACCAAAAATCAGAGACGGATTCGGATTCCGTCTCTAAATTAGAGACGGATTCAGATTCCGTCTCTAATTCAGAGACGGAATACGAATCCGTCTCTAATTCAGAGACGGAATCTGAATCCGTCTCTAACATAGAGACGGAATCCGAATCCGTCTCTAATTTAGAGACGAAATCTGATTTCGTCTCTAATTTAGAGACGGATTCAGATTCCGTCTCTAAATTTTAGAGACGGGTTTTGTATCTGTCTCTAAAATAGAGACAGATTAAGAATCCGTCTCTAAATTAGAGACAGATTCAGAATCCGTCTCTAAACTTTAGAGACAGATTTTAACCCGTCTCTAATTTAGAGACAGATTTTAACCCGTCTCTAATTTAGAGACAGATTTTTGAATCCGTCTCTAATTTAGTGACAGATTCAACATCTGTCTCTAAAATTTAGAGACAGATTTAGTATCCGTCTCTAAATTTGACTTTTCTTCTATATACTTTCATTTGTTTAGTTTTTTTCTATCTTTTTTTATATAACTTTTTCTAAAAAAAACCACTGATTAACAAAGGCTAAAATATTGTTTTCTAGTCAATAAAATGTTTTTAAAAAAATAAACAATAAATATAGGGTAGTCCGTCCCTCTTTTGCCTTTTCTTCTATATACTTTCATTTGTTTAGTTTTTTCTATCTTTTTTCTATAACTTTTTCTAAAAAAAACCACTGATTAACAAAGGCTAAAATATTGTTTTCTAGTCAATAAAAAAATTTTTAAAAAATAAAAAATAAATATAGGGTAGTCCGTCCCTCTTTTGACTTTTCTTCTATATACTTTCATTTGTTTAGTTTTTTTCTATCTTTTTTTCTATAACTTTTTCTAAAAAAAAATACTGATTAACAAAGGCTAAAATATTGTTTTCTAGACAATAAAAATTTTTAAAAAAAATAAAAAATAAATATAGGGTAGTCCGTCCCTCTTTTGACTTTTCTTCTATATACTTTCATTTGTTTAGTTTTTTTCTATCTTTTTTTCTATAACTTTTTCTATAAAAAACCACTGATTAACAAAGGCTAAAATATTGATTTCTAGTCAATAAAAAATTTTTAAAAAAATAAAAAATAAATATAGGGTAGTCCGTCCCTCTTTTGACTTTTCTTCTATATACTTTCATTTGTTTAGTTTTTTCTATCTTTTTTTCTATAACTTTTTCTAAAAAACCACTGATTAATAAAGGCTAAAATATTGTTTTCTAGTCAATAAAAAAATTTAAAAAAAATAAAAAATAAATATAGGGTAGTCCGTCCCTCTTTTGACTTTTCTTCTATATACTTTCATTTGTTTAGTTTTTTTCTATCTTTTTTTCTATAACTTTTTCTAAAAAAAACCACTGATTAACAAAAGCTAAAATATTGTTTTCTAGACAATAAAAATTTTTTAACAAAATAAAAAATAAATATAGGGTAGTCCGTCCCTCTTTTGACTATTCTTCTATATACTTTCATTTGTTTAGTTTTTTCTATCTTTTTTTTCTATAACTTTTCTAAAAAAACCACTGATTAACAAAGGCTAAAATATTGATTTCTAGTCAATAAAAAAATTTTAAAAAAATAAAAAATAAATATAGGGTAGTCCGTCCCTCTTTTGACTTTTCTTCTATATACTTTCATTTGTTTAGTTTTTTTCTATCTTTTTTTCTATAACTTTTTCTAAAAAAACCACTGATTAACAAAGGCTAAAATATTGTTTTCTAGTCAATAAAAATTTAAAAAACAATAAAAAATAAATATAGGGTAGTCCGTCCCTCTTTTGACTTTTCTTCTATATACTTTCATTTGTTTAGTTTTTTTCTATCTTTTTTTATATAACTTTTTCTAAAAAAAACCACTGATTAACAAAGGCTAAAATATTGTTTTCTAGACAATAAAAATTTTTAAAAAAAATAAAAAATAAATATAGGGTAGTCCGTCCCTCTTTTGACTTTTCTTCTATATACTTTCATTTGTTTAGTTTTTTCTATCTTTTTTCTATAACTTTTTCTAAAAAAAACCACTGATTAACAAAGGCTAAAATATTGATTTCTAGTCCATAGAAATTTTTTAAAAAAATAAAAAAATAAATATAGGGTAGTCCGTCCCTCTTTTGACTTTTCTTCTATATACTTTCATTTGTTTAGTTTTTCTATCTTTTTTTCTATAACTTTTTCTAAAAAAAGCCACTGATTAACAAAGGCTAAAATATTGTTTTATAGATAATAAAAAAATTTAAAAAAAAATAAAAAATAAATATAGGGTAGTCCGTCCCTCTTTTGACTTTTCTTCTATATACTTTCATTTGTTTAGTTTTTTTCTATCTTTTTTTATATAACTTTTTCTAAAAAAAAACCACTGATTAACAAAGGCTAAAATATTGTTTTCTAGTCAATAAAATTTTTTTAAAAAAATAAAAAATAAATGTAGGGTAGTCCGTCCCTCTTTTGACTTTTCTTCTATATACTTTCATTTGTTTAGTTTTTTTCTATCTTTTTTTATAACTTTTTCTAAAAAAACCACTGATTAACAAAGGATAAAATATTGTTTTCTAGATAATAAAAAAATTCAAAACAAAATAAAACATAAATATAGGGTAGTCCGTCCCTCTTTTGACTTTTCTTCTATATACTTTCATTTGTTTAGTTTTTTTCTATAACTTTTTCTAAAAAAAACCACTGATTAACAAAGGCTAAAATATTGTTTTCTAGACAATAAATATTGTAACTCAATTTTCATTTGAATTTTGAGAAAAGTCATAAAGATGAAAAACACTTTATTGTTATTGTTAATAAGTATTTTTTTATAATTTATTAATATCAATTATTACTTAGGTATATTAATATTTCTTAGAAGTTTAAATTATTAAATTATTATTATTAAATTTAAAATAATTAAATTAATGAATATTATTATTAATTAATAACATTATTATTTTTGATGTTATGTATTATTACTAGTTATTATTAATATTATTATTAATTATATAGTAATATTATTATTAATTATATAATAATAAATATTAATATATTCAATTATATAATTGAATAATTAACAATAACATCATTATTAGTCTTATTATTAAGTATTATTACTAATTATATGATAATGTTATTATTCTTGATATTAGGCATACTAATATAACTAAAATTTTGGGTAAATCAAATAAAAGCATGTAAATATTTTAGATAACTTTTTGTAAATTTCAGTAATAAAAAAATCTAAAATATTTTTTCCTACTCAATAAAAAATAATAAAAATTATTAATATTATTAATACTATTATTAATATTATTACTGTAGTAGGATAAAAAAATCTAAAATATTTTGTATAAATATTTTTTGCTATTCAATAAAAAATAATAAAAAATAATAAAAATTACTAGTTATTATTAATAATTAATATTAATTAATTAATTATATAATTAATAATTTATTAATAAATATTATTAATAATAAATATTATTATTCTTAATATTAGACATAAATATTTTAGTTAGTGTATAATATAGTGTGAAATAAATATAAGTACGTGTGATGTGGCATTGTTTGATTGGGTTTTAAAATTTCACGGGGATTATGGGCCAAGGCAAGATCCGACCATTCATAACATTTAATCAAACGGTCCAAAATCATTTAAACAAAACCAAATACTCCACGTCTCCACCCTCTCCCTATTTCTCTCTCTCTCTCTCAGTTTTCATTTACAGCGCCTGGTTTTGGCACCACCGTTTTCTCTCTCTCTCATTCCCTCAGCTCCGTCACCGTCCCTTCAGCTTCCGCCTCTCCCTCCGGCGCCACCACAGCGACTGATACCTTCGCCGTCCGTCACTCTCTCTATTTCTCTCCCTTCAACAAACACAAACAGCCTCTACCGTCACCTCTCGCCGCCGTCACCCTCCGCCCTCCTCACTCTCTCTCTCTCCATTTTTAGTCTCTGTCGAACCTCGGTGGAGCCAATCGAGGAGCAGGTGGATCGAAGCAGCGGCAGATCCGGCGACTAAATCAATCTTTAACACAACAACGAACTATGAAATTGGGTTTGGTTTTTTAGTTTCTGTTTTTCGATTTTCGTTTTGATTGATCTGTTTTTGCGATTTGTTTCAGTGCTTGATCTGTTTTTCAATTTGTTTTCCATTGTTGGGTTTGGTTTTTTGGTGGTGAATCTGGTGATGGTGGCGAATCTGGTGATGGAGCCGCCGGTGATTGAGACGGTGGTAGGGAGGTTGGTGGTGGTGGAAGTATGAAATTGGAAGTGGGATTTTTTGAAAATTTCGTTAAGTTTATTGAACATTTCGTTAAATATTTAACTCACATTTCGTTAAATATTTAACTCGGGTTAGTTTATTTAATGCTGGAAGTTTGTGAGGACTGTTTGAGTATAAAAGAAGTTTAGGGATTAAAGTGTAATTATGAAATATCAAGGACTTATTTGAGATTAATAAAAATTTAGGGACTGATTTGTGAATAATAAAAATTAAGGGACTGATTTAATATATATTTAAAAATATATATTAATATATTTTAAATATATATATATATATATATATATATATATATATATATATTTAAAATATATTAATATATATTTTTAAATATATATATAATTTTTTTAAAAAAAATATTAATTTAGCTACGGAAATATCCGACGCTAAAATGGTTCGAAAATAAAACGAGAATTTAAATAGAGACGGAAAATCTGTCGCTAATCCGTATACGGTCATATACGTAGCTAATTTAGACACGGACATATCTCGTCTCTAATTTAGCGACGGACATATCTCGTCTCTAATTTAGAGACGGCCATATCTGTCTCTAAATTAGAGACGGATATATCCGTCTCTAAAATAGCTACAAAATAGCGACGCCCAATTTAGCGACAAACCTGCATCCACGGAATAGCTACGGAACAAATCCGTAGCTAAACACGATTTAGCTACGGAATCTTCATTTTAGCTACGGATTTTGCCGTAGCTAAAATCAATTTTCCTTGTAGTGATGATTCTCTTAAAAAGAAAATAGATTCATGGAACATGTCAAGCAAAGCATTATCCCTTTTCACCTACACCTCAAAGGCATCCCGGTGACAAACAGGATTGGTGCTGATGATCCTACACAAAAGGTGTACACTCCTCCCACTGGTGAAAGGGCCATTGAAAAAATGGTTCTAGAAAACCTAAGTTCTGGCAGCTATCAAACTCAAACTTATCCTGTTCAAAACAAGGGAAAATCTAAGGAAATCTTACCTGGTCCTAGTCACTCAAACAAAGGACCAAGTAAAATCCAAGGAAGCAAGTATATTTGGGTTCAAAAAGGGGCCAATATACAGAAAGAAATTGAGTTGCAAAAAGATGCTAGACAATGACCAAGCCCCGATGAGCATGTACCAAGACCTTCCAAACCACATAGAACCCCAAGGCAACAAAGATTCTATAACAAACATAGGTACACCAAACAACAAAAACCTCAATGGCAATTCTCAAATGGAAAAAGTCATGCAAGTCAAAATGACTACTCCGCATCATCCTCTTCAAATAACTTTCGGTTTCAACCCAATACAACAACCCAAACCACTTCTTCAATCCATCCCAATCCACTGTCCTTACACCTTACATGATGCAAATCATGTCATATTACCATACCCTAAACCAGTTCTTCAACAAGGGATCAATGAACAAAGCTAGGGTTCCAAAGAAAAACTAATCCTTTGGACCCAAAAGAATAAAAAGGGGTACCATAAAATTTACTTTCTGTTTTGCAAGGGTACCTAGGAAAGGACTTTGGTATTTAGATAGTGGTTGTAGTAGACATATGAC